>OZ038501.1:101900543-102185543 GCA_964036315.1 Acanthosepion esculentum | reverse complement strand
CCAAACAATGTGGGAAGCCCCTAGCACACAATGCGCTACAGAGGATTTGGAGCGATTGCAGATAGGAGTGATAGGGGAATGGATGTGGAGAAGGGAATTGGATAGATCAAGGCAACTGGAGATGTCGATTGACGTTACATTTGAATAGTTGGGGATTGTAGTTTTCAGGGAAACAGGAATAAGGATGGGAGTTCCACAGGTGAGAGTTGTGAGATATGAAGCTATTTGAGTAGAAGAGAACGGCTACATGTAACAGTTTCAACAGTGAAAGTGTGGGAGCGAGATGCCAGCCTCATAGGACACTTGCATTCATGAAGCCTGGGAACCAGTGAAAGCAGGTCATCGGAGCAATTACCCTGAAAGTATTTGTGAAAAAAACAGAGAGAGGTCACGGCGTGTCTCTGAGAGAGTGACTGCAGACGAGATGACAGATCAGGTCCAATTACGTTGCATACCTGTCTCTGGATCTTATCAAGAACCCCGGTGAAAACAGATGGGGCTCCGGACCATATATGGCAGCAATACTCCATGCATGGGCAAATGGTTGATTTGTAGATTTGAAGGATTGATTGCGGGGAGAAAAATTTCCTGGCTCGGCACAGGGAGCCAACTTTCCTTGTGGTGGATGAAGCAATTGACTCAATATATTTGTTCCATCTCAGGTCAGCAGACAGTGTGAGACCGAGCAGCCGCAGAAGGGAGCTCTCAAGAAGTTGGGCTTCAGACATTCTAATGGGATGCAGGGAAGGATCCCTCTGGTGATTAATAGAGAGCAGTTTTGTTTTTGTGGCGTTAAAGTTAACCAGCCAATTCCTACCCAGTTCACAACCAATTGGAGTTCCTTTTCGAGACGAACTGCTAAGTTAAATTTGTCAGCGACACAAGATTTGTTTTTGAGGCAGGAGTAAATTGTGGTGTCATCCACATAGATGCCAACTTGGGAATCTATGGTGTCAGGAAGATCATTTATGAATATAAGGAACAGAGTTGGGCCTAGGATGGAGCCTTGAGGAACACCTGCATTCATGAGATAGGAGCTGGAGGAGAATCCGTTGAGAACGACCTTCAATTCACGGTTTGCCAGAAATGATTCTATCAAACAATCAACCTGTAATACCATAACCCTGAAGCTTGCAAAAAAGGGTGGCATGCCAAACCCTATCAAATGCTTTGGAAATGTCTAGGGCTACAGCACGAGCTTCTCCGTTATTATGAAGAGCTTGGTAGACAAATTCAGTGATGGCCGTAAGCACATCAGCTGTAGATCGGGCAAAGCGGAAACCATATTGCTTGTCTGAGAGCAGGTCATGGGATGTAAGGTGATTAACCACTTCGGTGTTGATAAGAGCTTCAAAGTCTTTGCCGAAGAGGGGTAGGAGACTGATAGGACGGTAATAAGAAGCATCGGAGGGGTCGCCAGAGTTCTTAAACAAAGGAACAATGGATGAGGACTTCCAGCAGTCAGGAAAACAAGACTCCTTGAGGCAGTAGTTGTATAATTTAGAAAGGGTGGGGCCCAATTCAGGCGCGCATTTCTTCAAGACAATGGCTGGTATCCCATCTCCACCACAAGCCTTGTGGGGGTCTAAATTAGAGATAATGCCCAATACCAATGACGGAGATATGTGTAACCCGCTCAAAAGGGCCTCAGTTCTGAGGGAAATCGGGTATGGGTACACCGGAAGAGTCAAGCGTTGAATTGAAAGAAAATTTCTGAGTAAAGCATTCAGCCTTGTCGGCAGCGGAGGTCAGGACCTCAAACTGATTGAACATGGGAGGTATAGAGGGTTTGCAATTTTTCAGATTGCTCTTGCAAAGACACCAATAATCCTTCGAGCCAAATTTGCAAGATGCAATATGTTCCTTCATCCGAGAAGCAAATAGAGACTTAGCTTCATTGAGGACGTGCTTACACTCATTACGGGCAGAGGAAAAGAGACGTCTATTGCAGTTGGACATGTCGCTACAAAATAGGTGGAAGAAGTGGTTCCTATGGGCAATGGCGGCTGAGCAAACAGTGGAGAACCATGGGGAGGAGCACGATTTGACCTTAAATTTCCTTGAGGAGATGAAAGCGTCAATTCCAGCTTTAACCCAGGATGAGACCTCTGAAGCACATTCTTGAACAGGGAGCTTAAATACAGCATCCCAGGAGACATTGCGGAGGAAATCACGGAACGAGTCCCAGACAGCTCGTTGATAGCAGAACAAGGTTCTAGTGGTAGGAGGCTCTTTGCAGAGGGTGGGGTTGAAGGAGATGTTAACAGACACTACAGCATAATCGGAGCTACCAAGAGGGCAGAGCTGTGTGCCACTACAAGACTCAAGGATGGAGGTAAAACACAGATCGATAAGAGAGGCCTTACCGTCCCAGTTGTAGGCAAAATGCGTGGGGAAGTCAACTATCTGCGTGAGGGATTGAGAAATTGAAAAGTTAAGTGTATGAATGTCTGCGAGGTCAGTAGTAGCATTCTTACGCCACTTGTTATGATGGGCGTTAAAATCGGCAAACACAAATATGTGAGAGAACAGATGGCGAGTGAGAGCCTTGTCTATGCTGTCAGAAATGCTATCGAGTATTCCACAGTCTTGAGAGGAAGAAGAGATAGTTTACAGCATTGAGAAGGGATAGCCGGAGACACATGTACGAATGTTCCGGCGATTTGAGAGACATCTCTCTAGCCCGAGGGAGATATATATATATATATATATATATATATATATATATATATATATAGGAAGTGGATTAAATCAGACATATTGTTATTTTTAATTTATTTTGTTTAAAAATTATTTTTAATGGATACTCATATTCAAGTAGAAGCTCTGTTTTTTAATTCACCAGTATTTTTTATCCAACTACATCTACAGAAATCTTGCCTGAAAAATGTGTCCTCTGACAGGATTCGGACTTGCATTCCCTATGGAGAGCCATCAATGCATCTGATGTGCCTAACTGCTCAGCCACGTATGACTTACAGTCAAACAAAGCCCAAATAGTACCTTTTGAACACACACTCTCTGCCAATTCTCAAAACATCCATATCTGCTCTGTATCTGTAGACAAGACAAGATTTCTCAAATATTCAGGCCGGTACATGTAGTTGGATAAAAATACTGTTTATCGTAATTCCCCATGATAATATGCATTTTTTTTCTAATAAAATAATATGCAAAATTAGGGGTGCATATTATGCACAACTACAAAGAAATCTTTAATGACTACTTACCTCAAATGCACATAAATTGTCGCATTATCAAGACCAATAAATTTCATTGATTTGATTTCTTTGTTTCTTGATTCGTGATGATCAGAAATTTTGATAAATATCTTCAATTACAGATGTAATAAGAATAGGAAACACTGGCTGTAATGAAATTGGAGAAGTACAATTTATAGGGTGTAATTACCAGACAAGAGGTGTGTATTATGCATGAGTAGAAGCACTTTCAGCAAAAATTTTAGGGGTTTGTATTATGGATGAAGGCATACTATACAGGGGGGAATTATGGTAATTAAAAACTGGAGCTTCTACTTGAATATGAGTATCCATCAAAAATAATGTTTAAATAAAATAAATCAAAAATAACTATGTTGGATCCAATCTATTTCTTAAAATAAATTGTCTTTGTTTATATCAGGATTTGATACAAAACAGATATGAATGTAAATTGAGAAATTACTTAAAATGCAATTGAAATAGCATTTATGTCTGATATTATTATAGCAGCTACAAATGAATACTTTAATAGGTTTATAAATGTTCAAAAGGGGGTGCTGAAAACATCAAAAAGGGAATGACCAAGAGCCATGAATCCTACATGCTATTCCACATATTTGGCCGACATTCTAACACATTGTTTGAAACATTGTTTCTCAAATTTAAAGAATCCTTGTCAAGTCTGTTCCCCAAAAAACTCCCTGACCCGTTCCTGATATTTGGTCATTGTTTGCTGCTATCACCTCTGAAAATTTGCTTTTTAAACTTCTTTTAACACGTAGAATCAGAAAAGAGTCACATGAGTTAAGATTGGGTTTGTAAAAAAAAACAAAAGTGAAAGGTTTATGCACTTGTTGTACCCTCTCAGAACTATAATTTAACTCAAATATAAGTGCTCATTTTGACATCCACAGCTCATATGACAAAAACAGACCTTAATTTTGTCTGACTCCACACACTCACATCTGGAATACTGTCCAAAATTACCAGGTTTATAAAACATTTTTTGACCAATCAGAAAAAGCCTACCAGATTTTTGCAGCAACCATTTCTGACTCACCATAAAGCCAACACTGATTTAACCTACAAAACAGATCTGATCCATGTAGCATTAGCAACAGGTCCCCATGGCAGGCAAGCTTAACCAGGCCATCAGCAGTGACACCAATGTGATTTCATCAACAGTGATGTCTTTGGCCAGCCATGAAACCAGCAGTAACAGAGACTAAATCTCAACTACTACAATGCGATAATTCTAAAACTATTTCTTCCACCAGTCTATCTCACTTGAATACAAATGCATGTTGATTTCTCTCATGGGTCTATCTCCTTCAACTACATATTTGTGTTGATTTTTTTCTCACGAGTTTATCTCACTTGACTACACATGCATGTCGATTTTCTCCCATGTGTCTAGCTCACTCAGCTACCTTCTGTTATACCCTGAACAAACTCTCAACTACATCTTAGCTCCATTTGTTGTTTTGTCACTTCTACATTTTTTTTCTTATTAACAATAAGGTCACTGTTACACGCTCAAAGTAAATTTTTCAGAACATTTATTGTCTTGCCACTACTGTGATCACATACATTGTTCTGGAAAAAGAGAAAAATCTTATTCCCTTAAAATTTTTCTTTCCTTCTTTTACTCAGCACAGTAAATCAGTTGTATTCTGCATTTGTTATTCGGATAATCAGTTTTTAAAAATTGGCACAATATAAGAAATTCTCTTTCTCACTACAATGAGTATTTTGTCAGATTTTAGGAAGTGAATGAATCAGAACTTTTCAGCACCTCCTCTGAAGTTGAATTCTCATTGCAAGTTAAAACATTGCTCAAATAAGCTAAATAATATTTATGGAATATTATTTAAATTTAATTTTCATTGGCTGATATGATTAGAGAAAAGCAGTAGAAAATTTTGCCAAATAATTTCATGGTCAATTGTTTATGGACTATATTGTTTCAGCTTTTTATTTCAACTTGTGTAAATCATTTTGTATTGTGAACATATTACGATTCATGGACTACCTTTTTCTCACTGAAAAATACTTTTTTACTTTCTCTTATTAATTCTTTTATTTAGTTTTCTCATACATTTAAAAATCTAAAAATTTAAGGTAGAGATCAATTATACTTCAATTTTACTTGCCAAGAAATGTAATATTCATCTGAAGGTTTTATTATTCCAATACATAGCAAGAATGTTTGAAATAGGAATCCTTCAGTGGTATAATTATACTTTCGTATAATGAACAATTGAACAATATTCAAGGCTATTTTTTTGTCAATAACAAAGAAATTTTTCTTTTCAAGGATACTTGTTTCTTGCTGCTGTTTTCTTTTTGATTATCATTTGCAGTTATGTAAAAAATCACTTCTTTCAATAAAAAAGGAAGTCACTCCTTTCAATAAAATTTAACATAGTTTGATATATTTGTTTAATATTCAACAAGTCCAGACATTCTTTGAGATTTGTAAAATATAAACTATTTTTAATTTATATTTTGGTTATGTTTCCAGACAGTAAACAATATATAAATATCATTAACAATATCTTTTAGCAACATATTAACTAGACCTGGGGTTCCCAAACCTATGGTCATGACCCTTTATAGGTTTTGTGAGGGTTTTTCTGAGGGTTGCAGATGATCTTGTAACAATGTGTAATTTACAATATTTCATTACCGTACAGAGATGGTTTTCAAATATAGTTTTACTGAGTTGAAAGAATGATCTGGAAACGTTTGACCCCAGTGCATTCAGTGCCTGCAAGTCCTTGCCAATGAATCGAAAGAAAATAAATTAAGGCATCATTTGTACTCAGTTCATCAAAATCTTGTTGAAAAACCTTTGAGTTACTGGAAAGATAAGGAAGTACTAAACAAAATGGAGGTGGATTGATGCTTCTTTGAGTTCAGTTTTTTCTAAAGAGAAAGCTTCTTTGGCATCCTTTGAAGTGGCATGAATAATTGCAAGATGCAGAAAGCCCCAGAACATTTGGAGAAGAATTGGTAAAGTCAGCAGCATTGGCAACTGTAAAAACTCTTAGTGGAGCAGAAATTGTCAAGAAGGTTGAATCTTTACCATTTTCTGATAATAGCATTAAACATAGAATTGATCTAATTTCAGAAGATATTTTATCTCAATTGTGGCACTGAAAAAAGCAAGGAAATTTTCTCTGCAGACAGATGAGTCTATAGATGATGCTGGTAATATTCAACTGATAGTTTATGTTTGGTACAGGAAAGAATATGACATTCAAGAATTTCTCTTCTGTTATACTTTGACAACTACTACAAATGGAGAAGAGATCTTTAATATGATAAATGATTTTTTAAAGAAACATGATCTGAACTGGTTGAATTGTTTGCTAGTGTGTGCTGATGGAGCTCCATCAATGATGGGATGTTGTCAAGGTTTTGTTACATTAAAGCAGAAAACCATTATGTCTTAATTATTCAGTATTTTTACATTGAGAAAACCTTGCCTCTCACCACTTGCAATCAGATCTCCATCAAGTTCTAAATGATGCTATCTAAATTGTAAATTTTGTCAAGTCCAGGGCTTTAAACTCAAATATTTTTCATAATATGTAAAGAAATGGGATCACATCACCAAGTCTTGCTGTTCCACTCTGATGTCCATTGTCTATCTTGAGGATAGATTCTTGCAGTTATGTAAATGTCCAACATAAATTTTCAGTTATAGAAATGTTCACACATAACTTTAATATAATTGAGTCATGTATTTTTTTAAAAGAAAAGTCTCTTTTTGTTGAATAAATGTCAAAATTTGTTTACTTATAATATTAAGTACTCTAAAAATACCAAGCTAATTTTCACACCATCCTGACAATACATTTCCCTACTTTAAAAAAATGTTTATTCATACTATGTAGATTTGCTTATTTTGTATAAACACACTCACTTGATATTAAGAATAAAACATGAACTTAATGTTAATTTCATGCCAGCAATTCAGAAAAATAGAGATGATTAAAAAGAAAGATGCAAAAGGTTGTGATCGAAGAGTAGGGTACATAAATATAATAAATAGATTGATTGTTGTTAGGAGGAAGTGAGTAGATTAAATCATCTTTGAAGAATCTTTAACTGGGTCTTCCTCAGCAGTCACTTCAGTGGGTATTTAAAAAAAAATAGATAGCATGACTATTTATAGTTGGGATAACAAATTGGCAAATAAAGAAAATGTCAGTGATAAACATTTGTATTTAGAAAAAATATCTCAAAGGAATCTTTGTTCTTCTAATGAGATATTGTAGCAGATATGATTTGTGTATTTGTCAGTTAAAACACACACACACATTAAAATAATTGCCATTTTTATTAATATGATTTATTTTATTATCTTTTTTTTAGATGGGGGTTAACTTTATAATAGCAACAAAATATCAATTCACAAATTATGAATATATATATATATATATATATATATATATATATATAACACTTTATCGAAAGAGAAAAGTTACTAATATCCAAAAAGAGACTTTCACAAGAGCGTATTTTAAAATTTCTTGAATTTCAACATTTTGTTTATCATTTCACTTTTGTTTATCATCACTTACCTTGATAAAGTTGGATGACAAAGCACGTCAGCAAAAAAAACTACATATTGTTTTCCTATTGTCTATTTTATTCAATTTGTCTTTTCTACAGATATATTCCGAGGACTTTTACATATATATATTTTTGTAACCTAGGGACGGTTACTAAATAGAATAATCACACAAAGTTTGGTAATGAACAATAATACTTAGGACATGAACAACACATATAAGATTCACCAGCAGCACATATAGAAAAAGTAGTCAACTGCTAGAAGTGAGTCAAGTGAATTCCAAAATGAATCTTCAACTGCAGGCCAACATACAGTATTTACTACTGTATATATGTGAATGGAGACATACCATTATCCTCTTTAGGTATGCTGCAACATATATATATATGTACTATATTTTAGGATATTACATCAAAAAACATGTCAAAATCACTACACAATTGCAGTCGTGTTTCAATGTATATTAACACATCTGATCAGGTGGTTGTAAATTACTGGCGAGTGAATGATTTATTTACATTTAAAAAGCAAAATTCAGCTTATTTTTATGAAAAAAGAAAAAGGGGATGCTTATAAGGTTTGTGGGCTTTATTCAGATCAACCAATCAAATATGACCTACATTAAATTTAAACTAAGAGAAGATGCAAAAATTAAGAAATTATTTATCATAAATGGGTCATGACCCATAGATTTGAAATCAATGGCAGCAACAAACGTTAAACAGGAGCGGATGTAAATGGATACATATTATACATTAGACAATGTCATTTTCTAAGAAAAAAATGAAGTAGTAATCTAACAAAATACTAGACAAGTTATATGCTTTGTGAGTTTCCTACATAAAATTTTTTATAGTTGATAAATAAATAGCTTCTTTAAAAAACAGTAAATAATTTAAATGTGTAGCAATTGCTATGTTTTTCCACGCCCACATTTTATTCGTCTGCGATTGGTTAATAAATCAATAGTACCTTTCTATAGGACAATTTAGCCATCGCAGTCGTTTTCTTTGAATTCTTCGGTTTTGAGCTTGCTTGCTTGTTTTGTTAGTATGAATGTAGTGATTGGTTAATTTTTAACCAATCACATGTTTTTAATACAAGATAAGCTTTTCCCGCACTTCCCCTGGGAGCCTATCCTTTTTCCTTAAAAGAGGCGATGTTTTCACAAGTCGCCAGTAAGATCCAGTAAAATTCGCCTGTCTACACAAATCTACGAACCTTACAATATTGCAAACGCACACACAGACACAGAATTTTGTAATATAAACCTACATTTCTCTCTGTGACTTAGCCAAGCTCAATCAACCAGGACACTTTTTGATCAATTGTATCCTTGTGTTATCTATTCTAACAAATAGTTCATCGTTCTGATATTGATTCCTGAACATTTTCTCTCAAGAGGACTTTTTCGGACAATCTATGGTGATGGGGGGGTAGAGTTCTCGTTGTTAATTGTTGCTTGTATCAGAAGGTAGATAAATAGTAGCAGTCCTTCGGGACAGCCGCTAGTTTGGCCTAAAGGTTCAACAAGCGATCAAATTGAGGTCACCATAACATAAACAAAATAACATACGAAAGAGAAGGGTATATCAAAAACACTTTGTATTTAAATGCAACATCAATGAATAGTACAATGTTTCTTGATTTACACGCACAAAGTCCGTTATAAAATGTTCATTCATAGAAGAGAAATCCGATTATTAAAAGAATATAAGTGTCTTTTGTTAATACTTAAGTTCATGACGTGCTGGTCACAGGAGATGAAAGGTGAGGTCAATGGGTTGGTAGGAGTCCTTTGATATCTCCGTTGGTGAAGGAAGGCTGAAGGCATCGGGTTTGATGGGTGAGAAAAGCGTAGCGACATTCACTGACGGTACTTCAAAGCTTTCTGTCTTAGAAGTGAATTTATCGCTCTATTTATGTGTGCCCTTCGGATCAGAGTCAGTCTGCTGAAACAAACTGTTGGGTATGGCGCGGAGCTGTTTAATTGGTGGAAAATTGCTTATCATTCTTTTTATTTCTTTTTAGTTTTCCACCGGAAATTCTGCGTGGAGCCGGGTGCGCAGAGACCAGTATTGGTCATTTGCTGTCTAAACCTCTGAGGGTTAATATCCGGTCCTTCGCTTGCTCCGTGCCACCACATAACTTTCGCCCCAGTAAACGGAGTTGTTGTTGTTGTTGTTTTTTTTAGTAATAAAAATATGTGTTTTCTTTCTTCCATTTAACCGTTCTACCGGACTTCGTTCTAGTTTCTGGTTTGTTATCATTAGTTTCTTCGGAACAAGATAGGGAGTTATCCAAATCCGGTCTTGATCCAATGGAATCTTTTGATTTTATATTTTCAGAAATATATGCAGGTTTTAGTCTATCTATTGAAACATTACTATGTACGTCATCCGATCTTTTAATAGTAAAATATTTTTCATGACGACTTAATACTTGGAATGGACCTGTGTATGGAGCTTCCAATGGCTTTCTTACTCTGTCTGTTCTTAGCCAGATACTTTTACATGTTTGTAAATCTTTTGGAATGTAAGAATTAGGTATTGTATGCAGGTGTCCCCTGGATAATTTGTCCATGTCAAATTTTTGCATCTCGTCGGCTAGAATTTTAACGTGCGAGTTTGTCATTTCACTATTCTCGTTCTTGATAGAGTCAATTAACAATCGGGGGACTTGTGCATGACTCCCTGTTACTGCAGTAAATGAAGAATAGTTTGATTCGTTAGGTGTTATCCTCATTCCCAAAAGGACGATAGGAAGAGCTGACAACCACGATTCTTTCCTGGCTATAATAGCCGTTTTTAAAGTTCTGTGTGCTCGCTCAACTAATCCATTCGTTTGCGGATGGTACGCCGTTGTTCGTAATCTGTGGAAGCCTATTATTTTTGATAGTTCTGAGAATAATTCGGATTCAAATTGGCTTCCTCTGTCCGTAACGACATGAAGAGGAACCCCGAATCGGGAGATCCACAGATTGACAAAAGCCGTTGATATTGATTTTGCCGTAATTTCTGTTATTGGGCATGCTTCTATCCATCTCGTATTTCTATCAATGCATGTTAATAAATATCGATATGGTGAAAAATAAGGGTCAGTTTGGTTCTTTACTGGTGTTAAGGGACCGACAATATCCACATGCACCGTTTCAAAACGACTGGAAGGTAATTCAAATGGATTTACTTTGCTCTTTGTGTGTTTTATTATTTTTGCTTGTTGGCAGTGTTGGCATTCTGTGCACCAGGTTTTTATTGACTTGTCCATCTTCGGCCAATAGTATCTGGATTTTATTATTTTTCTTGAAGATGTTATTCCTGGATGTGATAGATTATGCAGACTGTCAAATACCGATTTTCTGAGCTTTTCAGTCACAAAAGGTCGTGGAAAAGGTAATGTCGTGTCACATAATATGGTTTCATTTTGATTTATTGTGTATGGTTTCAGTTGATCTTTGAATGCCTGAATTTCATTGTCAGTAGCTTGATGCTTCATTATTTCTTGTAAGTCACATATATCAATAGTGATCGCGTTGACAGGTCGTGATAAACAATCAGCTACTATATTTTGTGAACCTCTTATATGTGAAATGTCATTTACATATTCGCTGATAAAACAGAGGTGACGCTGTTGTCTATCTGATTTTAAGGAAGACTGGCTTTTAAAAGCACTGCAAAGTGGTTTGTGATCCGTCAGTAACATTACATTTCTGCCTTCTATTAAATGTTTAAAATGGAGTACTGCTAGATAGGCAGCTAGTAGTTCTCTGTCAAAAGTAGAATATTTTTGTTGGGTTTGGGATAATTTCTTTGAAAAGAAACCTATGGGGATGGGTTGATTATCAATCATTTGATGAAGTGCTGCACCCACCGCATAATTCGAACTGTCTGTTACAAGTTGATAGTTGTTAGCTTTCGAGCTGGGGAAAGCCAAAACAGTTACATTTGATAAAGACTTTTTCATATTTTCGAAAGATTCAATTTCTTCCTTTGTTAGGGTTAATGACTTGGAATTTTGGTTTAAACGTATTTTTTCCGTGAGAGGTAGTATGATATCGCTGAAATTTGGCACAAGTTTTCTGTAAAAATTTGCCATTCCGATGAATCGGCGTAGTGATTTGGAATCGTTTGGTTGAGGAAATTCACTTAATTCATTCAACTTTTTAGCACTGGGTTTGAGACCACTAGCAGAAATATGAAATCCTAAAAAGTCTAATTCATTAGCACTAAATATGCATTTGGAGAGACAAATTTTAAAATCGTACTCACTCAGTTTTTGTAGTACTAGGTCGATATGCTTGGAATGAGTTTCTTCATCTTCTGAGAATATAAGGATATCGTCGATATATACAAAGGTATAATCAGTATCACGAAAGATATTGTCCATCATTCTCTGAAAAGTACATGATGCGTTCCGTAGTCCGAAAGGCATATAGTTATATTCAAATAACCCAAAAGGGGTAGAGATGGCTGTCTTGCAAACATCCTCCGGATGTACAGGTATCTGATGATAAGCAGACGACAGGTCTATCTTTGAAAAGAACTTCTTATTATGAAGCTTCGAAGACAAGGAATTTATATTTGGGACTTGATATCGATCGGCTTTTGTTATGGTATTTAAATGTCTGTAATCGCCAACAGGTCTATATGTACCGTCTGACTTCGGTACCATATGTAAGGCTGAACTCCATTCAGAGTTTGAAGGGGAAATTATTCCTGCCTTTAGGAGTTTTTTGAATTCCTCTTTTGCAATTTCACATCTCTGAGCTGATAATTGTCTGGCTCTGGAGAAAGTAGGAGGGTTGCTACCAGTTTCTATTCTATGGAATATCTTTGGTTTTGTTGCATTCGTGTCGCGATGAGGAGAAATTAAGTTTGGGTATTTCTCCAGAATTGCTCGTACCATTTTGTTAGCATCTTTATTCGGTACTAAATCTATATTCATGATAATAGACGATGGATGTGCATCGGATTGTCTATTAGTCATTTTATCAATCAGCTTATTGTTTGTGCAGTCCACCATTAGCCCGAAATGGTTTAGGAAATCGTATCCTAGGAGTGGCTGAGCAGTTTCGGCTATTATAAATGTCCAGGTAAATTCTCGTCTGAGGTTCCGTAGTGTTAGATTCAGTACTGCTTGTCCTGAGCATTCAATCTTTTGACCGTTGGCAGACACTAAAGAGATATTGGTTGGGTATGTTACAGCTCCGCTTAAATATCTCTTCGGAAGTATAGATACGGCAGCTCCTGTATCCACAATAAAATTTAAACTTTGAGCTCCTAACCGTGCGGCTACAATGAGAAGCGGCGAGGAAATGGAAGCTAACACCTCTCGCCTAGTTAGTTTTCCGAAATCTCACGAGGAACTGGTGAATTTGGGCGAGAGTTGGGTTGCATTTGAACATTCCGTTTATTTGGCCATCTGCACCACGGCTTACAAAATTTTGCACGTTCCGCAAAGTATAAATGCGCTCGGCAAATTAGAGGTTTTTGGTCCTTGTTAAAAGGGCGAACACTGGTAGGGAATTTATTTTCACTGTGGGAACAGCCATGTATCCTTTTAGTTTCATTTTTATTTTGCTGTTCATCCCTTTGCTTCCCCGAAATCTGTCGAATATGTGCGGTGTCTTGTTTGTTAAAATATAATAGTAAGTCATCCGCCATTCTTCCAAGGCGATCTGTGTCTAAATCGACTTGTGCCGCTACCACTGGTTTAATGGAGTCAGGTAGGGCTTGAATAAATTTGTGACGTACGATATCGTCCCCTACGCCAATTCGGCTTGCTAATGACATAAGTTCATTCAGGTATACTGAGGGACGACCTGTTACAGTCGATGACGACATTAATTTGTCCAGCATCTCTGGTTTTGTTTTCTCGTAAGCGCCCGTCACTGCTTCTCTTAGTGCGTCGTAATCTTTTGATTGCAGTATAGTTGGCTGTATATTTCCTACTACGTCCACAGGGAGAGCTGCCAAAGTGTTAAAAAATTTTTGACTGGTCTGTCTTATATTTGCAATATTAAATTGCGCCTCCATTATCGCAAACCAAGCTATTACGTTTGATTCAATGAAGTTTGGTGGTTTTATCGCAACAGCTTGGATTGGTTGGTTTTGATTAATTGTAGTTTCTTCAGCGTCATCTGCCATGTTTTTGGTTTGTGTTGAATAAAAATTCTAATTTTGTGACAGTTCAATTTTTTTTTTTTTTTTTTTTGTGTGTGTGCGTGTATATATATGTGTTAAAATCACGTCTTGGTCACCACTTATGGTGATGGGGGGGTAGAGTTCTCGTTGTTAATTGTTGCTTGTATCAGAAGGTAGATAAATAGTAGCAGTCCTTCGGGACAGCCGCTAGTTTGGCCTAAAGGTTCAACAAGCGATCAAATTGAGGTCACCATAACATAAACAAAATAACATACGAAAGAGAAGGGTATATCAAAAACACTTTGTATTTAAATGCAACATCAATGAATAGTACAATGTTTCTTGATTTACACGCACAAAGTCCGTTATAAAATGTTCATTCATAGAAGAGAAATCCGATTATTAAAAGAATATAAGTGTCTTTTGTTAATACTTAAGTTCATGACGTGCTGGTCACAGGAGATGAAAGGTGAGGTCAATGGGTTGGTAGGAGTCCTTTGATATCTCCGTTGGTGAAGGAAGGCTGAAGGCATCGGGTTTGATGGGTGAGAAAAGCGTAGCGACATTCACTGACGGTACTTCAAAGCTTTCTGTCTTAGAAGTGAATTTATCGCTCTATTTATGTGTGCCCTTCGGATCAGAGTCAGTCTGCTGAAACAAACTGTTGGGTATGGCGCGGAGCTGTTTAATTGGTGGAAAATTGCTTATCATTCTTTTTATTTCTTTTTAGTTTTCCACCGGAAATTCTGCGTGGAGCCGGGTGCGCAGAGACCAGTATTGGTCATTTGCTGTCTAAACCTCTGAGGGTTAATATCCGGTCCTTCGCTTGCTCCGTGCCACCACAAATCAATTACAAATCAAAATACAGTGAAAGGGGAACAACTTCTCTCCCTTAATCTATACATTGAATACAATTTTATTGCATGTTTGTCCTTGTATATTATTCCAATATATATTTGTTGATTCACATTTGGAGTTTTGTTGTTTACTTGAATTCTGTACGTTGAAAGTATAATAATATAAATAGTAGTGGTCCATCTACCCCCTGGTCCATTACAATTGGTGACCCATAACGTGATCCCCCCTCTAAAAAGAAAAAACCCAATTTGTGGCAACAATACCTAAGAATTCAACATACAACACTTCAACTTGGCGTGAAGATTTTTTTCTCTACCACATGCGTTTCAGAAACTACCCACGATGGCCGACCAATATGACAGTGAAGCGACAGTATTGCTCAACCTGCTAACACAATCAACGTGCATGTTTGGTTCTCACAGTTAAATGCCATCTTCCAGATGAAAAGAATCCACTCCCAAAGGGCAAGCTTTGCCTACGTTGTTGAAAAGCTGCTGCCGAAGGTTGCTTCTGTAATATCAGACTTGCTAGACAACGTCCCGACAGACAAGCCGTTCGACACGTTAAGGGAAGCCATTATATATAGAAGAGGCGAATCTGAGGAGCGCCGCATAAATGACCTGTTCAAAACTCTTCAATTGGGCGACAGCAAGCCTACGCAACTATTACGCAAGATGAAGAATCTGCTAGGAAAGAATATAATGTCGGATTCACTGACAATCTGCTCACCCACACCACCCAAATCCTAGCAACCCTTCCTGAGGATTAAGACTAAATGAAAATGGCTGAAATAGCCAACAAAATCAATGAGGCTAAAGCCCTCAATAGTATGCACATCCACGAACCACACAGCACCCCCGTCGACGACTTGATTAGCAAGCTGAAACAACAAATCAACAAGTTGTCGATTCAGCTGGATCATCTGAGCAGAGAACGTTCACCCCCGCCTCACAACTTATACAAGTCATGCCGACATTCCAGATCTAACTCGCAAGGGAGGATGACTACTACCTGTCGGTATCACCGCAATTTCCGGCAGGCAGCTTGGTGCTGTACTAAGCCATGTCAGTTCAAACCCCGACTGGCATCTACACCTAACCAACAGGCAGGACGCCAGCCCCAACAGCACATGAAGACGGCGTCTGCTGTTTGGGGAGACAGAATCAACTGTTTCTTTCATGTTCGAGACAGTAATTCAGATGAATTATTTTTGGTCGACACAGGTGCTCAAATCAGTGTGATTCCGCCCAGACCAGGTTTTTCTACGGAGAAATCTTCATACACTTTACGTGCAGCAAATGGTTCTCAAATCCAAACCTTCGGCCAGATTCCAATGACCTTAAACATAGGATTAAAGAGAACATTCCAATGGTTTTTCACCGTGGCAGAGGTAAAATTCCCCACACTCGGCGCAGATTTCCTAGCACATTACAAGCTAACAGTGGATATGCCGAACCACACACTCATCGACCAAACAACGAAACTTACCCACTTAGGAATAACCTTCACTCTCACGTCACCTAAATTATGTATTGCTTTGCCAGAGAATAACCCATTCTAACACGTACTGGATAAGTTTCCCTCACTCATTCAACCTTTTACGTACACCGAAACGGTGAAATATAGCACCGTACACAAAATCCAGACATCTGGCCCGCCAGTTTTTTCGAAGCCACGGAGACTCAGGCCAGAGAAATATAAGTTAGCACGTGCTGAATTTCAGCATATGTTGGATCTGGGCATAATTTGCCCTTTTGCATCTCCACTCCACATAGTTCCCAAGGCACAATAGAGGGTGTGGAGACCCTGCGGAGATTATAGACGTTTGAATGCACAGACAATCCCCGACAAATATCCTGTGCCCAACTTGGCCGATTTCACAATTTCTTTACAGGGAACTAAGATCTTCATGAAGATAGATCTACGAAAAGCTTTCTACCAGATCCCAGTGGCCGCAAAAGACATCCATAAGACTGCGATCACAACTCCTTTTGGTCTTTATGAATTCTTTCAAATACCTTTTGGACTTCGAAACACTGTACAGCGTCTGATCGATGAAGCACTTCATGGTTTGTCGCACTCGTTTACTTACATTGATGATCTCCTAGTAGCAAGCGCCAACATGGACGAACACGTGCTTCATGTCACACAAGTTTGTCAGCATTTTTAACATTTCAGCTTAAAAATCAACCCAGACAAATGTTTGTTTGTGTTGTAGTAGTTAAGTCCCTTGTATAACTCAGAAGTTGAGAAGAGTTATTGCCCTTAGTTAGTTGGTGAATTTCCTGTAAAGGCGTTTCAAAAATAAAGCATGTGATTACTCTCGCCTTATCCATTCATTATCGTAACCATCCTACCCGATAACCCCCCACAACATAACACCGTACCTAAACTAAATTTCCTTGGACATGAAATTGACGGTTCTGGCATCACACCTGTCACAGAGAAGGTTACAGCTATACGAGAGTTTCCTCAACCAACTACGCTCCGACAACTTTGACGTTATCTCGGCTTGGTAAATTACTATCGCCAGTTCATTCCTAACTGTTCCCACAGCCTGGCACCTCTTACCAACTTACTTCATGGCCAGAGAACACGAAACGCGAAGATAACTGTCGGATGAATCTCTTGCTGCTTTTACCAATTCAAGAAATGCACTAGCAAATTTTACTAAACTCAATTATTTACGTGACGACAGAACAGTACATCTTTCACTCACCATTGATGTCTCAGCTATAGGAACTGTTTTACATCAGCACAAGGAAAAAGAGACCAGACTTTTTTTTTTTTTCTCAGTTAAACTTACCACAACTCAAAAAAACATACAGCACTTTCTCACGAGAGTTATTAGCAATTTACATTTCAATCAAACATTTTTGACACATTTTAGAAGGTCACAGTATTTACCGACCATAAACCTTTAGTTTATGCCCTTCATACTAAATCAGACAAGTATAACCCCGTGACTACAGACAGCTAGATTTTATTTCTCAGTTTACAACTGACATACATGTGGCGAATAATAAGAATGAAAAGAATACCTTTAGGCGATTTAGGTTTTATTCAATTTAAAGAACTCATGAGGTAGATACAAGATGGCTATCTGAGAACATGTAAAGAAAGGGGGACAATCCCCTAGAAAAGGGCAGACAACTCTGAAATAAGTATCATTTTACCACAATCACCGCCACATTGAAAAGAAGTGGGGTGTAATGTGATGTCATCAAATTTTTCAAAGCAAATAAAGTTGTGTCCTTAAAGGTCTAAGCGATTAGGGGGGTTTATGACTCGAGTGGAGCGACGCAGCATTTGTGGGCTACTTATATGTCCTTCCACAGTATTGTTCATAGTTTGTTGGGAGGGTAGTTCATGATTGTCTTTAGGGGACAGACTTTCTGGCTGGGTTGGCATTGGTAAATCCACAGGAATGCGCAGATCACGATCATTGTCTCTAGGGGATTGACTTCCTGGCTGGGTTGATATAGGTAAATCCACGGGAATGTTTCCTTGTGGTGATTCAGTATGGTCACTGCCTTTGGGGGCTAGATGCTTAAGTGAGACAGTTGCCTCACTACCGTCTGATTTCCTAATGTGGGCATATTGTGGGTTTGCCTCTAGTAGTTCGACCTCATCGACCAGTGGTTCATGTTTGTTGTTCCAGGGATATCGTTTCATCAATACTTTCCCAGGGTGACTTAGCCATGCTGGTAAGATGATCCCAGTGGTTGAGCGCCTGTTAAACTTGAATAGCCGTTCATGTGGTGTAGCGTTGGTTGCTGTACACAGCAATGAACGACTAGCATGCAAAGCTTCAGCCAAGACTTCTTCCCAGCGTGACTCTGGAAGATTTTTAGTTTTTAGTGCTAGAAGGATTGACTGCCAGATAACTCCATTGTACCTTTCCACTTGGCCATTGCCTTCTGGATTATATGGAGTTGTTCTACTTGTGACAACTCCATGATTGTGTAGGAATGTTTTTGTTTCTTGGGAAAGAAATGAAGATCCTCTGTCACTATAGTTAATAGGTATCTGTTCCGAGATGAGGAAGGTAGTGGACCTTTAAAGTCAATGCTTAGATGATCAAATGGCTGAGTTGCTTTGACTAAGTGCAAATTAGATGGTTTGTGGAAATTTGGTTTGATCATGTTGCATGTTTGGCAATTGGCTGTCATTGTGCGGATTTCTTCAACTGAGTGTGGCAAGTTTCTACTTCGAACAAAATGTGTCATTCTGGTTACACCTGGGTGACACAGTGATTTGTGTAATGCCAACAGTTTGTTGTCCGTAAGGGTAGCACAACTTGTTCATGTAAGAGTGTCCGCTGCCACATTCTCTTTTCCTTCTCGGTACTGGATGTCAAAACTAAAAGATGCAAGATTGATTCTCCAGTGCAGAATCTTTTCATCTTTTATTTTGCCACGATTTTGTGTATCAAACATAAATCGCACCGATTTCTGATCTGTTTTTAGAATGAAGTGCCTACCAATTAGGAAATGTTTCCATTTCTCGACAGCATCAACTATTGCAAGAGCCTCTTTCTCTACTGATGCATAGTTTAATTCACTGCCTTGTAATGATCTTGAGTGAAAGGCAACTGGTCGATTGTGTTGACTGAGTACAGCGGATACAGAGTTGTGGGATGCATCGGTTTCCACGACAAACATTAGATCATCGCTAATTGCAGTCAGGCTGGCATTTATCAGGTCAGTTTTCAGTGTCTGGAAGGATAATAAAGCCTCCCCTGATAACGGAAAAATTTTTGTAGATTTCAGATTATTAATTTTGTCCGAACACCTACTTATCCATTTTGCATAATATGCAAACATTCCAATCATTCGTTCCAATGACTTTGGATTTTGGGGTGCAGGTAATTCTGTAAGTACCCGTAGACGCTCTGGGTCAGGCTTGATGATTCCCTCAGATATCCGGTATCCCAAATGATCAATTGTCTGGGTAGAGAATTGGCACTTCTCTTCATTGTAGGTCCAGTTATCCAGTCTGGCAGACTTTTGGAAATGCTGAAGATTGATCTCATGTTTTTCCTTAGTAGTGCCACAGATGATCAAATTGTCAACATAGGCATGTCTCCTGTAAACAATGTTTCTTGAGGAATTCATCCATTTTCCTCTGGAAACAAGCAGTCCCATTAGTCACTCCAAAAGGCATCCTAGTAAACTGGTACAGTTGACCCCCAGATTGGAAGGCAGTGTAGGGTCTGTCATTGGGATGTAAGGGGATTTGATGGTATGCACTCTTCAGATCTATTGTACTGAATTACTTATACTGTGCTAGTTGGTTGACAGTGCTTTCAATGTTGGGCATGGGGTATGCATCTAGCAGTGTGTATTTGTTGACTGTTTGAGAATAGTCAATAACCATTCTCTTTTTATGGTTACCGTCCTCTTTCACGACCAATGGTTGTGCCCTCCATGGGGATAGACTTGGCTCAATAATCCCCTCCTTCAATAACCGTTGTGTCTCTGAGTCGATGAACTGCTGGTCTGGCTTTGAGAATCTCCACAGTTTGGTTGCAATGGGTTTGCAATTTTTAGATAAGTTAGCAAATAGGGTAGGAGGTTTGACATTAATAGTCATGAGGGCACAGAATGTTAGTGTTGGTTTGCTGCCACCATATTTGATGACATAACATTACACCCCACTTCTTTTCAATGTGGCGGTGATTGTGGTAAAATGATACTTATTTCAGAGTTGTCTGCCCTTTTCTAGGGGATTGTCCCCCTTTGTTTACATGTTCTCAGATCGCCATCTTGTATCTACCTCGTGCGTTCTTTAAGTTGAATAAATTGTGGCGAATAATAAGAATGAAAAGAATACCTTTAGGCGATTTAGGTTTTATTCAATTTAAAGAACACACGAGGTAGATACAAGATGGCGATCTGAGAACATCTAAAGAAAGGGGGACAATCCCCTAGAAAATGGCAGACAACTCTGAAATAAGTATCATTTTGCCACAATACGTTACATTAAAGGTAACGATAACACCATCACCGACACCCTATTGAGAGCATTCTTATTCAACGCCAGTAACGAACAACTTGACCTCGAATTTGTAGCCGACGAGCAACAACCAATCCTGGATTGATAACTTACCATTAGTCATGCTATCACTTTCTCAATTAAAGAAGGATTTACAATGTTCACCCGCAGATCTTGTGTTCAGCAAACCACTAGTGTTGCCAGGGCAATTTCTGACAACACCCTAATCACTTTCCTTACCAACAGCAACTAATAAACTGCATATTAACAATTTTTGCCACTTTTCACACAATTATGTATATATTCTTCACATTTGATCAAGACACGCTGTTGAAATTTCAATCTTTGTTTGTTCTTTCCTTGGCAACGATAATACTCATAAAAATTTGCTGGCTTAGATAGTGATATATTTTTATCATTCATCTCTGATATATATTCTGAGATTAAAGATAAGTAATGTTTTTGTATTTATGATTTTAAAGTTGTTTGTTTCTTATATGCTACTATTAAAGGTTTGTGATCTGTAAATAATGTGGTATTATGTCCTTAAAAGTGTAAAATTGTCAAGTAAACAGATAGGAGTTCACAGTCAAAAGTGTGAAGATTTCCTCAACGTTCTGTAAGTTTGTTAGAAAAGAAACTAATAAGCAGTGTGATGCTGTAGCGGATACCATGGACAGGGGCGCGATGGCCCGAGCGCCCCCGTGTTGTAAATGATGATGTCACAAGGAGCCCGCCACATTTTTACTTTATGATCTGACCAGGTGAAACAATATGGACAACGGGATGAAGATATGCATGATTTATGCTAGGTTTATTACATGAAAGACAAAACTAGTGGATTATGTTGGTCAAGCTGACGGTTGGACGTTGAGGTGCTGACGTTCCGGTTGAGTTGATGGTTCGACGTTGCAGATGTGGACACTCCGGTTGAGGGTTGATGTGCGGATGCTCCGGTCGTGTCGACGGTTGGAGGTTGATGATGTGGTTGCTCCGGTCGGGTCGACGGTTGGAGGTTGATGATGCAGTTGCTCTGGTCGGGTCGACGGTTGGAAGTTGATGATGCGGAACCTCCTGTAGTAATCACTAACAATAGTATACGGGAAAGGTTGGTTAGTGCAGTTGCTCCGGTCGTGTCGATGGTTGGAGGTTGGTTAGTGCAGTTGCTCCGGTCATGTCGACAGTTGGAGGTTGATGATGCAGTTGCTCCGGCTGGGTCGACGGTTGGAGGTTGATGATGCGGGTGCTCCGGTTAGGTCGACGGTTGGAGTCGAAGTAAACCTTCCATAATAATTACTAACAATAGTGTACAGGAAAGGTTGGTTAGTTGTCGCAGGTGGGCTTTGTTGGTCATCTGGTTTGGTTAGCACTGTTGGTCGGCTGGTCTGGTTATTGCTGCTGGTCGTTGCAGATGATTGCTGGCATTGCGGAGTTGTTGGGTATATCGTATATTTGTTACTGGCGTTGTGGGTCTGCTGGGTCGAGTCCAATCGAAACCTCCCGTAATAATTACAACTGGTGTGTACGGGGAAAGGTTACGGACGACATGCGGGCAGCCAGTAGGAGTGGAATGCTGAGAGCCTGAAGGAGAGAGAGAGAGAGAGAGTGAGTGTGTGTGTGTGTTCCAACTCACATCCAGTTGGCAGACAAAAAAAAATGGGAGCGTAACTTAATACACAGCCCGGGGCAACGTCCTGGCCTTTGAGGCCAGGAACCTGTGTACCAACCGTATCAGCGCCAACCGGTCAGTACCGACCAATATCAGCGCCAACCAGTCAGTACCAACCAAGAATTCGGCGAGGAGTCGCTGTGTTATGTTGAAGGGGACTTACAGCAGAAATGGCATCACTAAAATGCTAAAAATCTCTCTAAAAAATGAGTAGAGATTTGCTATGCGAAACTTAAGGTGTAAAAACGCATAGAGGTGTATTACGACTAGGTTCGTAATAACAGCGAACTAAAAAGTTAATTAGTTCATCTCTAAACAAAATTACAAGCGTGTAGGGATCACGATGGAAAGGTCAAGGTTGAAAAATGCCCTGTTTTCCTCCACTTTAGTGAGCAGCTGCGATAAGGCCATCAATTATTTATTGTAGTTCAGTGCCAACAGCATGAACTGAAATGTTTGATACTAATAGTGTAACCTGAGTTGGGGATAAGTCTTTGTTGATATTTCAGCAAAGTTTTTGCTTCATAACATTAAAGAATCAAGTCCATAATTAATAAAAGTAATATTAGTAGATTTAGGGTTATTTTTTATTGGCTCAGTGAGCAGAAAGACAATATCAGCAAAATGAGGAATCAAGTTAAGGGAAAATCCAACCATACCCAAGAAACTGAATGCCATTTATTTTTTGTTAATATACTTTATTTTAGGTACCTCTGAAGATTTGCTAAAATATGAGCATACCATGAGGAAAAATCTTTGTTATTCATAAGAGGAAAAAAAACAAAGGATGTTTTCATTATTAAATTATTTTTTTTTAATTCATTTCAGAACATTAAAAATTTTTGTCAAATATTTTTTTTTCTTGTATCAGTGGGTGACCATAAATTAGTATAGAAAATTTTAGCATCTTTTTACTATGAAAAAGACATTGATTTAGAAATTGTTACAAAAATCAAATAATTATTGGATTTTAATAAAACTTTCAGGACTGATTCAAAAATGAATGAAATTATAGAAATGTTTTTTTTTATAAAATCTTGACAAAAAAAATTTTTTTTATCTGTTACCTGCCACTTACTTAATTTTTTATTTCAAGAAATTCATTTTCATGGGGCCTAATGTTTATGTTAGTTATAAACACACATCTTTGGAGAATTTAAATCATCAATTTGGTTTTTTGTTTTGTTTTTCTTTTCAAAATAATGCCCCATGTTACAGGAAATTTGCTCAAAATCATAATTTTCTTTTAAATGCAATAATACTAAGATATTAATTAATTAGAAAAGCTATATAAAAATATATATTATGGACACAATTGTCATGAGAAAAAAGAAATTTTTTTTTCTATGAATAATGAATTTTACAAGAATTATTTTAATTTTTGAAAATTTTATTTAGAATAATTTATAAAGTTTTAAATCTTTTAAATATATATATAATCAGAAAATAAGAGCAGTAACTGCAGTACATTTAAATCCAAATTACCTAAAATTCAATAAAACATTAGATTACTTAAAATATTTTCCTAAAGTTTTAAGATTACTTGGTAGTTAAAAAAAAATAATATAAAAAGGCACTCATGGTATATTTGTAAAGTAAATTTTACAGATATGTCCTAGCATAGAAAAAATTTTCAAACATAAGTCTATTGAGATACTTGTTAGCATCTTATAAAAACAGCCACCTCTGTGTGAAAAAATGCTTTGCTGTGATATTTTAAACTAAAAGTAAATAATATTTGTTTCAAGTCAGATTAATTAAACTTTAAATCAGCTAATAATCCTCAAGTAAAATTTTAGAAAAGTATATTTTATTTTTGAAAGATTTTTTAATAAAAATAATTAATTATGATGAGAGATTTGTAAATATGTCTAAAATCATTCCAATTAATTTAAATTAAGATACAGCAAAGTATTTTGCTTATTGGAAATATTAATCAATTAGCTTGAAATTTAAAAGCAAAATAAAAGCTTCAAGAAAAATTTTTCATTTAAAAAAACTTAATTTTAAATCTGAGGTATCTCTTTTCTTTGGAGATACCTACTTTATTTAATTATCTTTTAAGTTAGTGGTTAACACATCCAGTTCAATTTTTTATTTTTTTATAATAGCAACTGGGCCACTGATGGCAACACCAGTGGTCCACAGGTGGGCCTCTAGCAATCCACCTGTGGTAACATTACCAAGAGGAACACACTGGAAATTTGACAGCAGGTCACCAGTGGTAAACAGTAGTGGCATGCCACCTAGTGGTAGATCGGTGGTTTGCAAGTAGGAACAGAACACCAAATTACAAATGATTTACACACACACACACACACACGCACACATAGAAGTCAACACTTAGGTGACAGTCTGTTTCCTGCCAGACGCAATCGTCAGGCCATGAGTGCTGTTATTTTTCTTGGCTATTTATATATACGTGTCAGTGGTGCATTGTAGGTAGTCTATTTTGGCGATTATTTTACCGGAAGTTGTTTATTTGTTTATATATTTTTATTTCTTATTTTATATATTTATTTTTTTATCTTTATTTTAATCGGTGTTTTTATTAACGTAATAAAAATTTGTTTACATTGCTTATTTAATAGTTTTGTTTTGGGAAGATAAATAAAGCTGAACCCTTTATTTCGCTCACTGGGGTAGACTGTTCTAGTTCCATGTGCACTGGATCTCAGTTATCTCCTGTTAATTTTCCTCTGAAAGTTCTTCCCTGCCTTAACCGGGTATTGAACTCACACTCTTTGGGTCCTGTCACTGGATCTGACCAACGCCTTTATCCACTGTGCCATGTGTCCTTGTAATGTAAATAGTCAATTTGTTTTAATTTGATGAGTTATTTAAAAAGTAATCTCCCCTGTTACATCTCATTGTTCATGAGATATCTATCAATAATAATATGAAAACTCAATTTTTTGTAAAATTGTAATTAAGAGAAATTCAAGGAAAATAGTATTCTGCAAATGTATATACTTTAAAATTATTCAATTTATTTATTTTTTTAAATTTGCTGCAATTTTCATATTTAAAAAGTTATTTTGTGTACATTATAAATGTTTACCGTATTTCCTAAAACTTTGGCCATTCTCAAAAGCCAGATTTCTAAGGCCAAGAAATTCCTGAGTGGAAACAATTAATAGCCATTCAGTAAAAAGTTTATGAATTTACATCTCAATATTTGTAATGTATCAAGAATACACGGTATGAACAAGTTTGAGGTAGAATATGCAAGATTTAGGACAAACTTTTTCTTCTAGAAAAAGTGGGAAATTTTATTAAGTCAAGTGTTATTCCAGGTCCTCCAAAATTACTGTACAAAAACCTAAATAAGTATAAATAAAAGTTTGATTATTAAAGATTCTAATAATGCAAGCACTGATTTACTTCTGGATATTAGAAAAGTTCCCATGTCAAAAACATTCATCATTGTTATGAAGCAATAATCAGAAGATTTTGGATGACTTTCACTAACAAGTAGTGAATAGAAAACAATTAAGAGAAAAGATAACTAGATTAACATGACAATAAAAGCTTTCAGGTGAGAAACTTAACAATATTTACAAAATTTTACTGTGTCGAGAAAACTTTGTGCTGAAATTCTGAATGTAGTAATTTAAGGAAGATCAAATTAAAAATGTAAATAGGGATAAATATCTAAAATCCTTCTAATCTATTTCCTCTTATCCTCTCTCAGAGATAACAAATTTAAATGAGTAACTGAATGTAAACAATCTGGATCATTTTTTTCCTGGTTTTTATCTTTTCTGCCAGCATTTCCTGAGATTCTTTGAATCCAATTGACACTATTATTATTATCTTTGTCATAAGGCACTTACACGTTTAAATAAGAAAATGTTTCTGGCAATTCCTTTATGGCTGCTTGTAATTTGTTTTCCTAGATTTTGATAAGACAGAAGGATGACAAGTTAAGCAACTTTTAATCCATATCCAATATCAATGGAGGACTGTGTAATATAATCTTGGCATAAAAAAACTCATTAAATGCTAGTAACTTTCAATGATTTGCCTTTTTTCTTTTTCTTTTTTTTTTTAAATAAAAAATGAAATCACTGATTCTCATATTTAATAATCATCCTGGCAAATTGCTGCTTACTTAAAATTGCTTGTAACAGTAAGAACAATCTAAACACTAGGATTGCAAACTTAGGTTTTCCTAGATTTGCAAATATTAAGTCTGTATTATATTTTGCAGGTTTGATGAGCCAAGCTGAAAATATGATTCAGGATGAAAAATTTGCAACAAATGAACTTTCTTTGTTATGATCATAATCTCCTCAATTTGTCAGAACAAGTTAGAACTATTAGACTGGATTGATAAGATTCTTGAAAATCTGGGGCATTATTAATGGACAGAGTCCAGTTAGATACTTAATAATAATTGCATATTTACAATATTTCTTTTTTAAATAAAAGCAAAAAACAATTATTAGTTTGTTACTGAATAGATGTTTGAAAAATCATTTATGTAAATGGGGTTCTGAATAGAAATTTTGGAAATCACTGGTTAAAATCAAGAATGTACTTAAAATGTGATTTTAGAATGTAAACTTTAGATGTGGTAAACAGATTAATAGTTAATACAGGCTGGCAGAATGCAAGTACCTATGAGAAAAGTTTTCAATAGATAGAACATATGAGAGAAGATGAAGAAAATATAAATTTTTCAGTTATAGCATTTTTAATGACAAGAATAACCATATAAAGTCATTCATTACAAAACTAAACTGTAATGATTTATAGAATAAAAATGGAGTGTTATGTAGTCATAAAAACTAATTAGATTTCATCTAAGCTATGAAAGGTTTTCAAATCTATAGCAAGTAAGTTTCTTGAAAAAAGTGAGTTGTATTACAATATATTGTTATATTTGTGAGCCCTTCACCCGAGGAAGCATTTATCATCTAATGAAAAAGGCTGCAAATGGTGTTCAGGCACTATTTATTTAAATATGGAAAGTGTAGAGGGTAAAAGTTAACCTCAAATGACGCAGAAATACTGAACGGCAGTGGAATTTCAATAAGAAATTTTGACTAGTTAGTGGTTACAGAGAAACTACTTATAAAAATGGAAAATTTATGATGTGAGTAATAAATTAAGCTGGGGGATATTTCAGTAAAATCAGATGACAGCATGAAAATGATAAGAATATTGAAAATATAATAGATAACATATTAAAATTCTCAAATAAATAATAAATGTTCTCTTAATAGACGTAAGATTAGACATATGTACAGAGATGTATGTTTACAAAAAGTAGACGAGAATATTTTAACATCTACAGTAAAGAAAGGAAATTGAAAAAAAAAATTCCTTACTGAAATTTATTTTTGCTAATCAGTATGAAACAGATCAAATCTACAACTTATTTTTTTGAGATCATTTAAATTTGCCAGCAAATTAAATAAATGTTTAAGAACTATTTCTTTAGAATAGAATTTTTTGTGGACATTTTAAATATATCAATTGACTACAATACTCTTGTTATGTATATTTATTTTCTGTAACACATGATTGAGGTAAACACTTGGAATGAATCAGCATTTAGTTCTATTAAAACACAATGTATCAATCAAGATTAAATAATAGTGACATAAGACGTCATGTCACATTAAACAGACATAATAATAATAATAATATAACTGCTGTTCATGGTTTCATTGAATGGCTATTTTTCTATTCTTAGTGTTATTGATAATTTGTAATAAAAATGCTTTAAGTTAGCCATTTAGAGAAAAGCGTTGTTTACTAAATTTTCCAAAAAAACAAAGCCATCACTCTGAATGATGTAATTTATCTATAGATTTTTTTTCACAGTTCTTTTCACCATCAAAATGCTAAATAAAGCTTTAAACTTTTACTTAAAATAGCTGAAAGCAGTTTAAATTGACCACATAAAGAATAACAAATAGTTTAAAGATACAGATATACATTTTCATAAAAGAATTGCCAAATTTAGTTTCCTCCAATATTTTAATCATTTTCTACACTTCAATTGTATATAAAAAAAACTCAATTGATTTCTAAAAAGAAACAATAAAATAATTTTACTTTTTAAAACTTTCTTAAAATGAAGTTTTAATTTTTTTTTTATCATTTCTATTGAGAAATGTTTTTCAAAAATGGCTGACCAAAGGGAGAGCAGCCTCAAACATGCATATAAATAGATATACATCACCCAGCTTGTCAACAACAACTGGTACCATAATACAATGGAAATAGCTTCTTTTTCTTTCTCTCTCTGGTGCCAGTTTCACAAGAATATGTTACAACAATGTTATCAGTAGTAAGCTAGCAACAGCATATCTAAGTTTTGTGAGGAGAGTAAAATTGACATGACAATCATGAAAAAAGCCAAGGATTCCCAGTTCTGACATTTGATAAGTTATGAATTCAAACATGTTTAAATTTTAATTAGTAACTCAGAATAAATTTGGAACAAGTTGTTCCCTGAAATTTGGCAAATTTATTATTCATATTTAAAAATTCTCTTTTGAAGTATAACTTGTAAAATTGTAAGGAGCTCAGCTGATAGATACAAACCCAAATACAACAGATATCTGTTTGTTTTAATAACATTTAATATGTGAATATTTTATATAAAAATAATCAGATTTAATGAAGTAGAGCAAACAGACTTTGTTCTTTCGTAGTAGTAAGAAGAATGATATGCCAATTTATGGGTTTTTTGGGGTTTTTTACCTTATGTAAAAGTGTAATTTTTATAATCAGTTCACAATCAATACACTTGTAAACTAATTGCCAGTAAGAACTGAATGAAGTTATTTAAATGCTTATGAATTTATTACTTTTTACAGATGTATGCGATCAAAATCTTACATGTTCATTTTCTGCAAGACCCATTTAAAGTGAATTTATGAAGCAGGACATTTTCACATTTAAAATTTAATATTTTGCTTCCGTTACTTTCATGAAAGAAAATTTTAAATTATACCAGAACTCAAAGTTGAACATAAAAAATCTGTACAGACTGGGTTGACGGTGCATTCAGAAAAATACAGCCATATAGATCATATGTGTGTGTACGACCAGAATTAATGATACGACCAAAAGAAATAACTATAATTATTTTCATGTTGCACTGTTTTCAGACTAGTGGCATATTTGGTTTTTTCTTTTATTAAATATATGTGTATATTTTAAGCCACCATAATCTTTTTCTTATTTTTCTTTAATATTTTGAAATATTGTTCTCAAAAAACAAAAAATATTAAATTTATCACAATTAAAAAAAAAAAAGAACCGAGATGACCAAACCAACAGCTAACTGGGACAGAATATTTATTATTGTAGCCAATAATAGTAGACAAGGGGATGTAGATGACAACACTTGCTGCTCCAACAAATAGGTCATAACATTGAGAGCCTCCTTGATGGTCAGAGGTAAAACGAAAAGTAAATGGGAAGTTAGAGTGTAGCGGTGATTGTAGTATAAAATATCTAATACTGAAGGTTCAGAGGTTGCCAAATCATAAATCATGGAACATTTCCATCAAAACCAGTAATATCCAGCATGCTGTGGTGAGAAGGATCAGCAAACCACACTTGGTTAGTTGACATGGCACAGTTGATATATCTGAAAGACAAGAAAAATTGAATAGGAGATGAAACAGGAGATCTAATTCTGAAGACAGCACTTTTAACAACACAAACACAAAATTCATAATGTTACCCACCAAATTTAACAAAAAAATTTGAAAATAAATTACTTGTTTCAAAAAATTGAATCTTTACCAACACATCGAAGACAAGTGGAGATATAGTTAGTAAAACAAATATATCCAATGTATAAGCCTGTTCAACATTTTCAAAAAAAATATTTTCAAACATGGATAAAGCAAGAAATTCTCTACAATTTGACACCTATTTTATGAGGATTCTATAGAAAGGAAAAAGTTGAAATGCAGACTGATCAAACCGATTTTCGGACGCCGAAAATTGTCAAACGACACGCCACGGACATGGTCGAAGATGCACTTTGCTCTATTTTTCTACGCCTCAAACTACATAGGAATCATTAATAAAATGAGTATGTAAAAATAAAATTTAAAATCGTCATTTTTCTTCAACACTTGACTTATACTACTGGGGCATGAAAGTGCAATCTTCAAAGTTCGATTTAAGGCATTTATCATGCATGTATGGCACTGGAAGTTATTTTTTCTTTTTCTACGCTTCAAACTACATAGGAATCATTAATAAAATAAGTATGCAAAAATAAATTTTAAAATCGTCATTTTTGCTCGACTCTTGCCTTATCCTACTGCGGCCTGAAAGCGCAATTTTCAAAGTTCGATTTAAAGCATTTATCATGCATGTATGGCACTGGAAGTAATTTTTTCTTTTTCTACGACTCAAACTACGTAGGAATCATTAATAAAATGAGTATGCAAAAATGAAATATAAAATCGTCATATTTGTTCGACACTTGCCTACTGGGGCCTGAAAGCGCAATCTTCAAAGTTCGATTTAAGGCATTTTTCATGCATGTATGGCACTGGAAGTTATTTTTTTCTGTTTCTACACTTCAAACTACATAGGAATCATTAATAAAATGAGTATGCAAAAATATAATTTAAAATCGTCATTTTTCCTGGACACTTACACTACTGGGGCCTGAAAGCGCAATCTTCAAATTTCAATTTAAGGCATTTATCATACATGTATGGCACTGGAATTGATTTTTTCTTTTTCTACGCTTCAAACTACATATGAATCATTAATAAAATGAGTATGCAAAAATAAAATTTTAAATCGTCATATTTGTTCGACACTTGACTTATACTACCAGAGGATGGGGAGATGTAGGAGTGGAATTTACAGTGGGGTGGTTTTCGGGGGCATGAGTCGTCAATAACAGTATTTTCCAGAGCACTCGGCAGAGGAGTAGGAGTGTTAGACTGGATAGGGGCATCGATTGGATCAAGTTCTGTGTGTGAACCGTTTGGTTTGCCATCCAATGGTGCAATATGACGTAGAGACACTGTCGTTTCTCGTCCATTATTAAGTCGCACGTCAGCGTAGTTCGGATTGACTTCGAGTATGTCAACTGTCTCGACTAACGGCTCATATTTACTCCCGCGTACATGGCGCCTCAGGAGCGCCGATTTTGATTTTGTTAACCATGTTGGTATGGAATCACCAGAAGCTGATTTCCTTTGGAAATTAAACAAACGTTCATGTAGTGTACAGTTCGAGGCAGTGGAAAGCAATGAGCGAATGCAGTGGAGTGCTACATCTAGAACCTTTTCCCAACTAGCAATCGGGAGATTACTAGACCGTAGAGCCAGGCTCACCGTTTGCCAGATGATACCATTGTACCTCTCTGCTTGTCCATTGCCCTGTGGATTAAAGGCAGTTGTTCGACTGGTAGCGATGCGTCGAGAAAGTAGAAACGCCTTTAATTCGTCCGACATAAAAGCTGTACCACGATCAGAGTGCACAAAATAAGGGTTTCCAAAAATGGAAAATAAACTAGTTAGATGTTTCTTGACAGTCGCTGCTGAGACATCAGCATAAGGGTAAGCGAAAGGAAAACGGGAGTATTCGTCAACCACAGTAAGTATGAACCGATTGTGAGAATTTGACGGTAAAGGTCCCTTGAAGTCTATACTTAATCTTTCAAAGGGTTGACTTGCTTTTATGAGTGTTTGAGGAGGCATTTTAATGAATCTAGGCTTTATCTTGGAACACACCTGGCATGACCTGGTTATCGCTCTTACATCTTCTACAGAGTATGGCATATTTTTACTTCTGACGAAATGCAGCATTCTGGTTACCTCAGGGTGACATAAATCTTTGTGCAAGATATGTAGTTTGTCAACAGAGATGGTAGAAGAGCAAATTCGTGATAAAGCGTCCGCAGCAGCATTTTGTTTTCCCGGACGATATACTATGTCCTAACTGAAACAGACAAGTTCTAATTTCCATCTTGTGATCTTCTCGTTTTTTATCTTGTTTTTACTTTTAAGATTGAACATGGAGACAGATTTCTGATCTGTGATAAGCTTAAAATGTCTCCCGAGTAATAAGTGTCTCCATTTTCGAATCGCTTCTACAATTGCACAGGCCTCCTTTTCAACTGATGAGTGCTTTTGCTCGGCAGAAGTTAAAGTTCTTGAAAAGAAAGCTACAGGCCGACGGTTTTGGGTTAGAGAAGCAGCAATAGTATGTTCCGAAGCATCAGTCTCAATCTCAAAAGGTAGAGTCTATAGCCACCAAGGACGATTTTGCGATCTCCTACTTTAGATGCTTGAAGGCGTCCGTTTGTTCTTTAGTGAGAGGAAAATGGGCAACTCTGGTTAAGGGATGTAATTTTTCGGAGAAATTTGATATCCACCTAGAATAGTGAGAGAACATCCCCATTGCTCGTCGGAGATAGATATGGTCTTGAGGTACTGGCAGATCCACCAATCCTTTGAGTCTGTCAGAGTCAGGTTTTACTGAACCCATGCTTATAGTATACCCAAGCAAGTCCACTGAACTAAGTGAATAATGACATTTGCTTTTATTCAGTTTTAGGCCGTACTTTGCCACACTATTCATAAGTTTCTTTAGATTGTTGTCATGTTCTGCCTGGTTATGACCACAGAGAGTAACGTAGTCGATATAGGCGTAGGTTCCACGGAGGTCTTCTCGCCTGATAATGTCTGGAAACTTGCTACTCCATTGGTAACTCCAAAAGTGATTCGACAAAATTGGTACAGAGACCCAGCAGCTTCGAAGGCAGTATATTTTCGTTCTTCAGGCTTGATGGCAACCTGGTGATAGGCACTGGTTAGATCAAGTGTGCTAAATACCTGATAACAGGCAATCTCATTTACCATGTCCTCTATCCGAGGAAATGGATAAGCATCCAGAAGAGTGAACCGATTTATCGTCTGGAAATAATCTACGACGAGTCTCTTCTTGTGATTTTTAGGAGACACTACCAGTGTTTGGGCTCGCCATGGCGATTGAGATGGCTCTATAATTCCTTCCTTCAGCATACGCGATATCTCTGAATGAATGAATTTAGCGTCAGGTAGGCTATGTCTCCTGGATTTTACTGCTATTGGATGACAATCAGAAGTTAGATTCGCAAACAGAGACGGGTAAGGGACATTATTAATTGCAGTTAGTCCACAAACAGTGAGAGGTGGAAGCAGTCCCCCGAAAGGTATTTTTACCGAAGAATGCTGACGTAGGAAATTATGCCCAAGAATGACATCACAACATAAGTTAGCCATAACGGACAACTTGACATTACGGTACTCTCTACCGCTTAGATTGAGGGATACTATACAATGTCCAAGAGTAGATGATGAATGGGAACTGCTAACCATAAAAATTCTTTCTGAACTTGGCAAGATTGCCAATCCGAGCCTTTTAACCTCGTCAGAATTAATAAAATTTTCTGAGCTGCCACTATCAACAAGTATTTTTAGAGACTTGCCTTTGTTTTTTCCACGCAATGTCGAGCAAGATAGACTCTCTGAGAAATTATAAGATGGAATGGAAGACGCAATAATAGACTCACCGTGGTTGATAGCAGCCGCTGTAGATGATCTGCAGACACGAGCAAAATGTCCTTTCTTTTTGCAATTTTTGCAAATTGAGTTTCGGGCAGGGCATCTAATTCTATCATGTCTCTGATTCCCGCAGAAGAAGCATTTTTGTTCAGAAATGGCGGCCACGGTATGTTCCTCATAGCACCCAGGCTGATCGTCATCGTCAGTTATCTCAGTTTGAACAGTAGAGACAGATGCGTTTAGTGAATTCTGTTGAGAGTAGGACGTTAATTGTTTCTGTGCCATCTCAAGTGTTAGCGCCTGGGCATAAGCAGTGACTAGATCTAGTGTTTTGTTTTCCAGGAGTCGTCGTGATTAGATGAAATTCCGTTGATAAAAGCGTCTCGTATGTATTCGTCTCTCGCCTGTATTGCTGTTTTTTTAAAGCTTGCAAATACTGGTCTATACCCTCGTCAGTTTGTTGACGACGAGTATCCAGCAGATGCCTACAGAAGATGGTATTTCTAGGCTGCACAAACACTCCTTCCAGAACGTCCATGGCTGAATCGTAATCGTCCACGTCGGAGATGTGTTTAAAGATAGTGGGAGAGACAAGGTTGATAAGTAGATTCAGTTTCAGTCTGTCTGTCAGTGGAGTTTGTTGTGTTTCGCCGGCCGCTTCGAGAAAAATTTGGAAGGATCTTTTCCAGTGTCGCCATGTATCGGCTGAGTCAGGTTTATTCGTGTCTAGTATTGAAATTATTACGGAGTCGCTAACTGGGTGCCTTGTGATTGGATGAAAAACAACCAATCACAGGCTACCTTTTTAGATTTTCACCAAACCCCCACGAGAGCGGTTTTTATGAACTCTCTTCCTCTTTTACTTGTTGGGACCCTCAGAGACAACACGTTCCCCGTCTGCACTCTCCGTAATCTAAACACCAGGGCACGTGTGAAGATTTAGACAGCAACTGAAGCTCAGAAGTCAAGGCTCTATTTCTTCAACCCAGCCAAAGCGACACAGGAAATGTAAAACTAATAAAAGGACGCATCTTTCAGATAAGTTCCGCAAACCCGACTGTTTGCAAGAAACGTTCCTCTCTTTTCCTACAAATACAAGTTTTTTCAAACATTTTCATCTGTGTTTGTTTTCCTTTCTTCTTACCGGCGTCACAATGTTTTTGTTACCAAATATAATTGGGAAAATCCCAGTACTAGATCTAGGCGTTCTGGCTTAAGGTATTTTTCCATCTTGATAGATTATTTCTAGTGGAATAAATTATTATGAAAAAGGGTTTGAGGGGAAGTAAAAGAAGGGTGAGTCCGTATAGCTTGAATGAAGCTTTATTCCACTAGAAATCTACTCCGGTAGCGAACCGTAACAAGAAAATGGCGGACTACCTCGTGGAGAGAGAAAGACGAAAACAAAGGGAAATCAATCAGTCCTGGAAAGTCAGGGAAAGATTAAAGAGTTCTTTTATTTTCACCTCAAATATCTATTAGTGTATTTGTGTATATTGTAAATATGCTTTATATCCGAATGAAAAGCCCTATTTACTATTATTCTGAGAGGTTCTTTTAATTTATTCTAAATTGCTGGTTTAATAATTTTTTCAAATCATTCTAGGATGGATTGTATTTACCATTTCTTCCAAGGTACCTCTTAATTCAAAAACATACAGTCTTATACACCAGAAATAAAAACATTAAGTCGTTTTACTGAATTTTGATTTATTTTAATATGTATTGTTTTGCAAATTACACATTCATGGCCCCGCAAAATGCAACATTTTCCAAATAAGAATCACTGCTCTCGTGAGTCTCCCAAAGTACACAAAAATTGACACAAATAAGTATCATTCACGCTTTCTTGGAATATTTCTCTTAATTTTATATGAATTGCCGTGTGTCTATGAAAATTTACATTTTATACGCCGGATTTGCTGTATTTAATGTTTTCGAAATTTTTCACTTAATAAAATATGGACTGGTAGATTTTTACGCAGGAATGCATTATTAATTAGAAAAAAACAAGTTAGGTACATATGTTGGTTATGGTAAAACATCCCAGATATACTGTTTGGTTCGATAATTTATCAAGTTTGTCGGAGTTAGCTCCTCCTCAGTTCTTTAATCCTTCAACAGAGGTCTCTCTCCCCTGGCTATAAATACTGGCTGACCCTTCGCCTCTCTCTCTTCCGGCTCAGGCCTTGGGCCGCCACCTCGCGTGTAGATGAGGTAAAATCTCTCTTTTTCGACTTGGGCCGCCACCTCGCGAGGAGGTGAGGTAAAATCTCTCTCTTTCAACGAACGCCAATATGTGACCTCTCACAGATACCGCGTTTCCCAATTTCTGGGAACACACTAAGAACAATACACGTACGTACGAACACTCACAACACACACACATAAGTTCTCCATACAAACACTATGTAACTGTTCATGTCTTTGTTTAACTTGTTTTGTTATTAATATATATTTGTTTAAACATGTATATCTGTCTTGTTTGTTTTCTTTGTCTTTTTTGGATTTAATTAAAGTCCAACATTCCCATGTAGCTGGACCGGCTAGCAGGAAATTTTAACCTTCTGATGTTGCCTCTCTCTGTCTTTTTTACAAATACTTTCACGGTAATTGCTCCGAGGAGCTTGTTTTCGCTTGTCCCTAGGCCTCGTGAATTTAAACGTCCTACGAGGCTGGCATCCCGTTCCCACCCCTACACCGTTGAAACTGTTAGATGTAGACGTCTCTTCTACTCCAATAGCTTCATGTCACGCACATCTCGCCTATGGAACTCCCTTCCCTATTACTGTTTCCCTGACAAATACAATCTCCAACGGTTTAAGTGTAGCGTCAATCGACATCTCCAGTTGCCTTGATCTATCCACTTCCCTTCTCCACATCCTTTCACCTTTCATTCCTATCTGCTCTCGCTCCAAATCTTCTGTAACCCCCTTGCCTTGATCGACCCACTGTCTTTCTCTTTCTCCACATCCTCTCCTTTACCACTCCTATCTGCTCTTCCTCCAACCCTTCTATAACCCCTTGCGTGATAGTGGCCTTCAGCCTTGCTTGGGGTGATACGCTTAAAAAAAAAAATCTCTTCACATCATCACCCCAGCGGTCCGCTACAAGTTGAGCATTTCTGCACGGCAGGATGAAACTCTTTATACAAACGTCCTGGGTACTTTCGTATATAACAGCTTCACTCAATTTGATCCAATCTTTCACAATATTTGTGTTAACAGTCTGGTCGTGCGGTATTAATTCCACTAACAGCACACTTTTTGCATCAAAAAGTATACTTGCCATTCATTTTTTCACTGATTTCTAAATTTTCAATTAAGTGGATGGAATCAATTATGGATCATGATTACGATCTTTTTGTTTCTCTCAGACAACATTTATCCGGGTTTCACACACACGGCTCTGTTACTGCAGAGATGCAAGGGTTTCTCCAGTCACTTGCGTGCAATGATTTGACAAGTGAAACAGGCTCGATAAATAAATAACGTTGTAAATGTTTTGTTTTGGTATTAACTAGTCAAGCCTAAACAAAATACATATATAGCCTGAAGATTGCGTTCAAGTACGAAACAAACTTTCGCCGCTGGATGTTGGCCTCGGTCTCCACTTTTATATTTTAATTTTATATTTACATACGCTCTATCCGTGATAGTATATTTTACACACTACGTCTGGTTTTATTATGTATGTCAGTGCCTTCGCAATAAAATTTTGTATTAACCTTTAGTAACAATGTTCGGGATACATTTATTGCAGACCATATGATTTTTCAGCTCATATATTGTCATTAGAAATATCTGCACTAAAGTAGTTTATATTATGAGATTGTATTATGCCTCTATAATAATATCTTTATCGATATTTATTTTTACTTTCAGATATACAAACATCATCGTAAGATATAAGAAAGTTTGAAAATTTTTAGGTCAAGGGAGAACAAAAGACTCTCTGTGTTACTGGCCCTAAGAACCTGATGATGTTTTTTTAATGGACTGTGATCAGACGGTTTAAAGGCGAGCTGCCCCACTTTGATAGGGGAGGGAGAACTGAGGCCGGACCGTAGCAGCAGTTGGAAACGAGACCGCTTAGAGAGAAGAGGTTCGTTTTCCCTCTCCCTGCTGAAAAGGCAGGCACCGTTTGCCCATATGTAAGGATCCATGGGTAACAAGTTGCTGAGGGCAAGTTTCCTCTTCAGAGAAAGTTTTGAGAAGTCCTCTTGAAGAAAAGAAAAATTGAAAAGAAGTCCGTAAGTGGAGTTTGGAGCCAAAGCCGTTTGAGAAGAAGACGAAGGAGCGAATACGTGCGTTTTGAAAAAGTATTTTGCCACGTGTTTATGTAAATTTCCACCTTCTAGCGGCCGTAAAAGAAAAGCGTAATTTCCAGGCGGACGGGAGGAAAATAAGTGAAGAAAGAAGGGAGTTGGTCACCAGGAAGAGAACTTTGTCTGCACAAGAGAGAAAAGAAAAAGGATAAAAACTTTTGAACCTTGAAAGGACTGAAAGTGTCCTGTAGAACTAAGGCTCTCCCACACTTTTTTATTGTTAGCATTGACACAGCAGGTGGGCGCAATTCTTTTTTCTTCCTTTTTTTTTGTGCATTGTAAATTTTAAATTTGTTTTCTGCTATACTTTTTTACATTGTGTTACTCAGAGAATAGGTTATCTTATTCTCAGCAAAAAGGGACGAATTTTTGCAAGAACCCTTATTTAGCTTGTTAGAAATAAATATTTTTTCTTTGTAATTGAATCTGATTTGCATTCTTTTTTTTCTATTTCGTTATTAATTCGAGCAATAGAAAAAATACTATTGCAGCAGATTTTATTTTCTGAAAGAAAAGAAAATATCCGAAAAAAGATATGACCTTATAACAGAAACCAGTTGAGTGATGGAAAAATAACGTAGGCAATTTCAGGAATGTTGAATGCAATGAATGAATCAAAAATGGAAGACACTGTCAAAATAGGAACAAGAACAGATATGAACAAAAATATCCTAAAATGGAATTTAAACAAAAAAACAAATTAAAAGCTAAGAAGCAGAAAATGTGGACTCACCAGTCACAAGATAGTTGCCGCTTGTGTTACAAAAATTGCCTAAAGACATGAAAGTAACCAAACTATCAAATAGTTTCAAGTAGACATCACAAAGTTGGACTATGAAGGACAACAGTAATTTGTACTGATAAATCTCAGACTATCTTCAATGGATCTGATTGCCGGCCTGGTGTTTGAATTCTTTATGATTTACTAACACAGCTTAAAATAAGAAAGTGAGGGGGAGTAATGAAATACTCATATTTCAGGAAATAAAATTTTATTGTATATTAAAATCTGACATTATATATGTATGATAATTATTTCAATTTTCATTCAATATGAATTTATTTCCATAATTTATATTAACAACTGCGTATTCTTGCAATAAATGCACTAACGGGCTTCGATAAGTTCTTGGGTGTCCTCCTTCTATATGGGCTTCAAGAAAGTCTCTCAGTCATAATCTCTAAATTTTGATACTTATAAGTAGGTTTGTAAGTGCTCGAAATCATATTTGCCGAATACATTATGGGTGATGAAGCGATAATTAGTACATTATTGCAATAAATTCTTAATCTTTCCTGCATATTAAACGAATCTGATGTCCGTTATTAGTAAAATAATTGGCAGTGTATTAACAAAATTCTGTCAAGTGGTTAGACACAAAGAAAATAAATTGCAGTAAATATAGATTTCCGACATTAAATAAAAATTATGAATGAATACATAATTCATTACTTGATTAATTAAATTGCATAAAAATATGATGTGTGAATATATATTTTATTTAATCATTACATTTTTATTCATTAAATTTTATGTATTTATTATATTTTTTTATTTTCACGAATGAATGCACTTAATAAATTTATTTGGCAACGTTTATAAGAACTATTCCAGTATTTTGTCATACAATTAATAATCGGGGATAAGTCACTAATTATCTACCTGTAATTAATTTATGGTTAAATTTTACTTAAAATAAATTATTGCAATAAATATAAGATTTATGACTACATAAAACCACTCTGCTTACCAACTCGGTTCACGATGGGGAAGTGGTAAGTCTCTACTGTCGAACTTTCTCTGCACAATTTCAAATCACAATCAATAGTAGTAAATTACAAAACGAATAGCTTTACCTTCCTTGGTGGTAAATTAAGGAAGCCACAATTATTCTCTACGCGGTTCGAATGGGGTATTAGTGTGTTAACTCCCCGAGATCGTTAATTATTTATGTACTGAAAACGTCTACTCTTTTTGGCTGTACCGTTGATGGAGCAGTGGTAAGGTGTAAGAAACATATGATATTTCAATAATGAAAAGTATGTATGTTGGTTCGAACCCAATCAAAAACGCATTTCATTAAAAAAAAAATTTCCGTGTTCACAAAATGGTAGCGGTTGGTGCTATGCTTTTGTTTCAATGCCAAATCGAATAAAATATTAGTGTTTATTTTTCGTAAAATATTTGAATAACCAATATATATGTCTGTTGCTGAGGGCTTGCAACGACTGGTCAGTTCCGAAGTCTCAAACATACAAAGTTTATCATTTACAAGCCACTATTCGAAACAAAGACAAAACTCGGTTTAACCAAATCTAAAATAACATTTATTAAAAAACGAAAGTATGTATTGACTGTGTGTAACTCGGTTGTGTACAGTATTAGTGTTCGCATATATAGATAAAAGTGGTTTTCACAGTTGTGCACATGGTGAAGAGTTCGAAATATCTTTTCCTTAATTACATTTGCGAGATAAAAAGTAGAAAGAAAAGTGTCGGTGAAACAATACTTAATTGGTGTCGCTAATATGGGGTGGTCCTCGTTCTTGACATGGTTACCATGGCAATGTCGTGAATCAGTGAGTTCGTTCTTTGGCCGTGTTCGTTGAAGCAGCTGAATAAAGAGATGAGTGACTGCTTTCCTTCCATCATGAAGTTTAGAAGCTGAACTGAAAATTTATGCGCTATTTATATGTCTATGACGGCTGTCTATGACGTAGCGTGCGGACGTAGTTGTAAGCTAAAATTCGCACCTAAATTTAGATAACTGCTCGCGGCGAGGAAAATCAGTAGTGGAAAAATCGTTTTTTAGGTCCGTTACAAGGTACACGAACTAAAAAGGAGATCCGGATTGCCATTTACTGGATAAGTAGCAAATTGTTCGAATCCCTTTTGTTTTTAAGTTTACGGAATCCTGATTGCTTATATGTGCACATCACGATGCCTTTTCCAAGAGTTGAACTTCTTTGTTGGAATGGTAAGTTGTTTGGTAACCATGGTTTCGATGCGAGTTCGATCATTAATAAGCTGTGTATTTTTTAATTACAAGTCAGTAATGGCTTACCAGGTATATTTTCAGAAATAAGAGGTATAATTTGAGCTCAGAATAATTTCTTTGCAAAGTTGTTCCGAATTTCACGTGAATTTTTTCTTGGAACATATTTTACCAAGAAACGTGAGATTTATAACATCATAAAATCGGCTAGCAATTAGTCGGATTGGTGTAGGGCAGTGATAAGATTGTCGACAGTGATTCTAGGATTCGTGTGTTCAAGTTCAATAATGAATGTTTGTCTCCGTGCAAGAAATACGTTAATGTTGCAAATTATAAAATTTAATGTTTTATTTATGGATAATAAATTCAGAATGTTTTTTTAGATTAAAAGTAAACATTAAGTCATGAGGACAGTCCCTGACTACATTCGAGCTTGTAGTCTGTAACGTGCATAGGAATTCTCGCGATATTCGATCCCGAACCACTTTGCCGTTCACAGGTAACTCTACTGACCTTACTGTTGATACTAAGCAAATCCTCTACCGTCTGCCCCACGAAGCCGCCATTGACGTTCTTAGCATGTTCGTTTGTTTGTTTTTGTGTGTGTGTGTGTGTGTGTGTGTGTGTGTGTGTGTGCGCGTGTAACAATTTTAATCATTCTTAAGTAAAAGTCGGTCAATTTTTGAACGACACAATACAAGTGGCGACAATTAATTCTGGACGAATGAGTACAAGTTCTCTACACGCCTACTACTACTTACCAGCTAGCTGTCTAAAATTTTACGCAAATATTCTATTAAATAATCAATAAACCCGATCAATTGCAATAATTTATTTAAAGAACTTAACAATGGATTTGAACCTAGTTCTACAAAAATGTGAAACTACTACTCATGCACCAATTTACCATATCTTCAGTGTAGTTGAACCCGTATAGAAAGAATGACAGTCTGACACTTTACCAATGAACCATCAATAACCGTCTAAAAGGAAAGTATCATTTTAAGCACTAGAAACCTACTGATCATTTCAAAAACTTAAATGATAACTTGACTGTGGATTTGAACTTGCACCGCAATTCATTACGAACTGACGGCCAGGTGTAGGATCTACAAAAGTTGTCATATTTACTGATTAATGCAATAATTTAGTAATTAATGAATTCAAAATCACAGCGAAATATTGGTAGTCCAAATATTTACTATTTAAACACCCCAGCTGTTCTCGAAAAACATTTTACAAACCTACTTATTAGTGTAATAATTGAAACTAACAGTAAATTCGAGACTGTAACAAAACACTTGTAATTCAATATCTTACCACCTAACTACCAAGAGTCAGTATTAAGAAAGGGAACACTGAGTTATGAAATACTTTTGAAATCTTAATGTAAAAAGAAAAACTCAAAGTTCAATTAAAAGGCAGTTAGGTAGTGTTTAGTGTTCTCAGGTGGTAGTTAACGAATATAGAAAAGTCTTGGTAGAAACATTACATCTAACATTAAGCTTTGTTTATGCTGCCGCGTGCTTTACAAGAATAACAAGGACAATACATCAAATTAAGATAATTCTTACTAGAATCTTTAATTACTGTATTTGCTAATTTATAACATGCAATGTTTACAACCCTGCAATTCATATTGAATTTAGAAAAGCTTTAGTAGGAAAACTACCACTGGTTTCACACCGTGCAAGACGCATACTTTATCCAAATCAAACATTAAGAAATATAAGATAAGCCTTAAAGGAAATATGTTGTAATTACAGTCGTGTGATATTGAGTAGGATATTCGTCCACCATTAGACTTGCAATTACTGTTTCTTCCGCTGCTACTGAGCGATTAAATCAAATTTGAATTATTATAGGATATTTTATAAGGTAAAAAACACTACGAAAAAAGGGTATCGTAGTACAAACAAATTTTTGAGGTAACGTTGATATAAAGCCAAAGCACACGATAAAGACAAACGACACTAGGCGAGTTTTTTTAAAAAGAAATACGTTAAGTTTATTGAACGCACGAAATGAAAGGAATTACACAAATTAAGTGCTTTGTGTGCCCATAATGGCCAATACAAATAGAAAACATATAATACAAATAAAAGTAAATAGTGCACAAATATGCCTTTTTTACAATAAAGGATATTAAATTATACCTTTTACAATAAAAATATAAAATATGTCGCATGTGGTCCCAGAAAGTCAAACAACATTATAACAAACATAGAAAAGGGGAAATGTAGTACTTCTCTGAACGCTTTTCAAGAAGTAGATACAATGTCCGTGGCGACCTTTCTCGATAACAGTGAAGAAACGGATTTCACACCAGTCGATGAAATTTACTTAGATGAGGAAGCGGCAATGATTTTCTTTCAATCCACGGCTGGCAGTATCAAATTTTTTCTATGTCGTTGTTTTTGACCGGCGTGACCTAGTTTCAACCAACAGCTTGGGTCGAACCCTGGATGGGAGTGACCTGCCTTTTCTTGCAGCTGAAGAAGTCGTCTCTTGTCTTCATCGATTCAATTGAATTCTTTTCTTTTATACACCAAGTCCGGCTCCAGATTGTGTCTCGTGGTTTGGAGCGAAGCCCTCTGATAGGTGCCAAAATAAATCATACGCCGCTATATTTTCACAAATTGAAGGAAGCAAAATATTTTTGAAAATCAATAGTTTTTAAGCTAGAGCCTTAAACAGTGTCTGTTTTATTTCAGAAAAGCAGACGATATATGCTCAATCAGCTTAAATTTCTTATATTGTCGATCTATGTCTATGGTAACAACAGCTGGTGCACCAAAACGGGTTATTCATCCAAAAATAAAAGTTTTCGGTATAGTATTTGCGGATATATCCGCCAAGAAGAAAACATGTTAGCAAATATATGTATCCTTTACAGAGGGAGTAAAGGTCCCGTAATTTCGAAGTGCACATGTGTGAACACGTCATTAAATGGCGGAAAAATAACCTACAAGGTGCATAAGCGTGTCTTCCAACTTTAACTTTTTAACACTGAACACAGGTCTTTGTTCAAAGCCAAAATTCTGATTTCATGCGCAGCGAAACCAATCTGTTCGAGACGAGCTTGATGGAGGCGTTAACATCAGGATGAAACAATTTAAGAAGTGTGAAGAAAAACTACACTGCAAATAACTTAGTAACAAAGGGGCGTAGTTAACAGGCTGCAGAATTTCCAGGTTGCCGTTAGGAACATGAATTTTGTCAGTTTCAAGGAAGAAATGTAATACAAGAGAAACGATTGTAATTGCTAATTGTTTGACTGATCTTCAACAAATCACCGGTATTCCACACAAGGGCATAAAAGAAGGCAACTGATGCTCCGAGTTATAGTATCCAAAGGAATGTTTTCAACTCATTTAATAAAATGATTATCTTAGATAAACTGGATCAGATAATCCAACTGTCTTATTTCCCGCGGTGAATATTTGTAAGAAGTTCATTGGAACGCGAAATAGAAGGTGCGCTCCTCCAATAATTGGCGGAAATATCATACCACCGAATAAGCTGCTAAGGGCTCTCATCCCAAGGCGTTGCATCCGGCCTCTATAAGTGACCATTTCCTAGAAAAGAAATAAATTGACTTTTACTGGCCGCCGATCTTGTGCTGTAAAATAGTACTCACATAGATTGGTGTATTTTATATTAATGGTAAAAGATATATACATTCACAATAAGTGTCTAAAAACACATGTTTATTCAAAAGAAAAGAAAGACAGTTTTCACGAGTTCGTAGTGTAAGTTTGAATGAGAAAAGTCTTTTGTTTATCTATAAGAGTGGTGGTAAGAACAGTGGCGTAGCGAGAGGGGCGGACCGCCCTGGGTGCCAGCACAGGAGGGGTGACACAATGTTACCCCCAACAAAATTTTTCAACCAGGCTAAGGTGCCAAAAATAGTCTGAAAACAGTGATGGAGACACAGGGTTTCGCATGCGGACATATGACCCCCCCACCGAAATAATTTATGACCCCCCCAGTTTTGTCCCCTCGTCAGAAATTTTCTAATAAATTGTCGGGAAATTTGTGAGTAGGAAAAATAGCAATGTTTTCAGCTTTCATGTGTTTCAGTTGCTACAATCTTGGTTACTAACAAGAGACATTGTTGTAACATTTTATCGGATGATATGGTGTTTTAACTCTGCATCATTAATAACAACAAAGCGAAATACGAAGCCAAAAGTGCAACAATTTCAGTCTTGCCTGTGTATCAATTTACTGAGATACAATTTTCCATTGAGTGAGCGATATACTTTTGAACAGGAGGAAGCCAAGCACTGGACTGTACTGCAGTTCCTGCAGTTTATCATCAAGTGGGACTTTGTTGAGTCATTGCCATATCTTACGCTGACTCTAAGATTCTTTCTGACAATATGTGTTTCTGTGGCATCGTGTAAAAGAAGTTTCTCCGGTCAACCATGAGCCAGTCGAGACTGTCGGATCTGGCTGTGCTGTCCATTGAAAACGAGCTTACAAGACAAACAGATTTTGACGATGTCATTGACCAGTTTGCCACAATGAAAACAAGAAAACATTCATTCTAAGACCATAGTATCGAATGTCATTCTTTTGTGTATTGCCGTATTTTGTATTTAGTTGTTCTGAAAGTGAACAGTTGAATTTTTAAAATCTTTTGATTTGAACTGATTATTTTGTGGTATTGGATTTTGTTTTGTATCATACATGTAAACAGTAACGTACCGGTCAGTAGAGTAGAAGTAGAGCATGTATGAAAATTTAGCTACAGCTAACCATTCAGCATAGGGTGAATCGGGGTCATTAGGGTGACATTTGAGCGGACCGCCCCGGGTAACGTTTACTCTAGCTACGCCACTGGGTAAGAATGACTTACTGGTGTCACATGGTGTGAGCTCTCTGACATCTACGTTGTAGTCGGACCGTAACTGCTGTTGAGAGAGAAATAAAGTTTTCTACTTAGTGTCTGATTAATTACAGCTTCTAGGAATTTAAAATAGGCACCTGAAATATTTTCACTAGTTAATAAATTAGATGATACTTTTTTTCTACTTAAATCAGCAGCTGTCTAAAGAGAGGAACAGGCACTGAATTTTAAATTGTGTTATGAATTAATGTATTGACTTTCTTGAAAAGGAAAAGGCGCATTACTTTTTCCAACAGTTAACAGTAGGACAACGTTAGTTTTGGTATAAAAGAAAACCTACCTTTGAAATCTTGGTAAACTTTTTGTTGCTATTTTTGAGAAAGTAGATCAAAAGGGCATTTTTAGATTTTTCCAACTCTAACTGGATAAGAAAAGGATAATATTTACATTATGTACATTGTTCGGAAAGTTGTCCTCATCTTTATTGCCATATTTACGACGTTTCGTCCTCAAGGACAAATAGTTCAGTGGATAATAGCGTTGGCTGGATTCAGTGACTTGACCCAAAGAGTTGTGAGTTCAATGCCTGGTTACTGCACTAGCGAAAAATAACTTGGAGAGTTGAGTTAAAGGGAGATAACATGGTGCGTGGAACTTAAACAATCTACCCGGGCGGCCGAAATAAAGCGTTCAGTTCGATACTCCAATCACCTGATAAAGGCCGGAGCGTCGTACAACGGCCGAAACCTCGTGTATATGGTAATAAAGATGAGGACAACAGTCTGAACAATGTAAATAATTACAATACCTCATCTCAGAAATAGAGACAGATAAGAAAAGGAAAATTATGTTTTGGGAATAATTTAAGTGAATTCATATTTATAAAGGATGAACATTGTAAAACGATTTAAGGGTGTGGGCTTTGGTTTGCGCGTATTTTTTTTTTTTCGGTATAACAATATTTTCGAATGAAAAATTGTCAAATTCTTACCCGGTTAACGTTAAAATTCAGGATATAATAAAAAATCAACAGTTTCGAATAAATTTTATTTTCTGTTTAATTCTTTAACTGTGGAGATTTATTTCTTGAAATAGAAAGTCACTTTCAAAGTATCGCAAAATAATTTGACGAATATCACTTTAAGAAAACTATATTATATTTTTGCAAGTCTTTTTAAAGAAAAAATATCTACAAAATTATTAAATATATATATATTATCGAATTAAGATATCATGTTAAAAAATGATGACTTGGTACCAACCGAGAAAAATAGCAAAAACATTATTTTACTTTATTTTATAAATTTTACCATATTTAAAAATTATAGCGCCATTGTCATAAATTTTATGGCAAATAAACTATTAATAAGTGTGATAAAATTTAAAACTCCACTTTATTTACATTTTTATAAATGTCTCGTATGTAAAAGTGTGGGTCGGTTGATTTTTGGCTGTTGTGTCTTTTCATAATAGAGAGTTTTAGTTGAAATATACCCTGAAATCGTCATTTCGCCAATACAAAAAAGTTCATACAGTAAATGTTAATTTCAACAGTTCATTCTGAGAGATTCGTGTGGAGAGGGAATTTTAAATGTTTTTACGTTAAAAGTGAACATGAAGAAAAATATGATCCACTTTCATCGTTTGATGTTCTTTTATTTCCGGAATGAAAAATCAAACGCTTCACCAATAGCAAAAAAAAGATGTTCCGTTTATGGAGACGGTGCTATAGCTCAGAGTACTCTTTGTAAGTTGTTTCCTATATTCAGAAATTAAAATTTTGATCATGAAACCCGAAAAACTTCCAATAGACTGATTGATGATGATCAAATCAAAACTTGATTAACAACAATCTAGGTTACGACCGTTCACTTCGCATAAGGCATCTGAAAACACTTGGTTACGTGAATCGGTACCATTACCCAACGATTTCACAGAAAAAAAAGAATCGTAAAATTCATCTGCATCCCTCTGTTCAAACGAAACGAAAACGACCAAGCTGGACGGAAGACGATCACACGCAATGGAAAATAGATTTTTACAACAACGTAGAACGAAAAAGGCCCTGGAGAAAACGAAACGAGCCACCATTAATCACTCCAAAAACGGTCTGCATCCGAAGAATGTGATGCAGTGTATCTGGTGAAATTTGAAGGGAATCTTGTATTATGAGCTTGTGGACTCGTCCATTTACCTTATCACCCCTAACAACAAGAACATTCCGTTTTGCATGCCTACGTGAACCAACTTAACCAATAGTGCTAAACAGCGAATTCTATTGGCTCGCAGCGTGATAATTCAAAAATTTCACGTGGGGAGGTTGAAATGCGCCAACATGACTTGAGCCGATTTTCACACCTAAAAACATTATATAAGAAAGATTTTCAACTGACCAAGTTAGTCAGTCCAGCAAACACAGAGAGACGCTGATCGAATCCACGCAACTTACGATTGTAATTTTCCCGTGCGAAAAAACACAACTGACTCACTCACAAACTCGACTCGAAGATTACTCTGTGATTACAACGAACTTCAAACTTACGAGACTTTACTTATCTTAAGTAAAAAAAAAAAAACTATTATCGAACGTAATACATATCTACAGTTAAAGGTAGACTACTTTTGCTAACTTCATTCTAAACAGTATAAAACAATACGAACATAAAAAAACGTTGTTTAAACATTAATTACATTTTCTTGTGGACTGTAATGCAAACATACCAACACACCCAAAAATAAGCAAATCTTCGTCCACTAACCAACACGAGACATAAAATACATTGATACAACATTTTGTAAATAATCTTTGAATTGTACATAAATGCATTTGTTTGTTTGAATTGCATACATATTTTGTCTTGTTTTATATTGCGAATTAATTATTGTTGTGGATGCATGAACAGATCACGCAACCTGATAAAATCCTTCTGATAAATTCTAACACTCAAGCAAAAATCCTAGTTCATCCTGCACATCCCTAACAACTCCTTCCATAAAATCAGGTGTTGAATTCTGAAACTGTTTTTAAATGAACCTATTAAAGCCAAAAGCTGATGAAAAGCGTCTGAAATTTGCCAACTGGAAGTTTGTTATCTTTCAAGACAACGCCTGATCTCATTTCTCTTCGTAGACCCGACTGGAATTGGTACCGATCGCTGAGATATCTTGTTACGCCTGCGGCACTAATCTCAACTTTGGATTACCACTTATTTCGATTCCTACAAAATTCACTAATAGGAAGAACTCCAATTCTTTGGAAGCCTGTAAAACCCCGAAAAATGCTAAGTTCCCGGAATAAAATGGCATATATTTGCTGTGCAAAAGTAAGTGAACTCCTAAGATAATATTTAAAATAACTGTTTCTTTTGTCCAGATAATCAACAAATCTTAATTAAAATATATATATTCATTAAGAAAACCCTTATTAAATGAATTAAAACTACTCTCAAAGATTTTTATCAAGCTGGAGTAAAAAAAATATTAAAATGTTCAAAAGTACGTGAGCCCTTACACTCTGTATTTTTATTTGACATGGGTAACAGAGCCAATATTTTTGTGCACATATAAAAATCAAAATGACACGTCTTCATTTTTTGATAAGCTTCAGTCAAACAATATATCTCATTGTGTATGCAACCCTGCCGAGAACTTACCTAAGCTTTAAAAATTCGCATAGTTAAAACTTATAACGATGGAGAAGGCTACAAAAATCTATCAAAAGATTTGGAGCGCCCTTCTGCATCGTGCAACAAATTATTTATAAATGGAAGGCCTTTGGTATAACGGCATCACAATCAAGAAGTGGCTGTCCACGAACAATAACAGCTAGATCAAGTAGACATTTAGTTCGGCAAGCCCAGGCAAATCCTACAGTAAATTTTGTGGTTCTCCAATGCTCACTAGCCAATGTCGAAATCAATGTGCATGCACATACAGTGAAATGAAATCCGAACAATGCCGATCTTCATGGCAGAATGCCTAGAAAGAGCCACTGATTAAGAAATAGGACATGCATGTTTACCTCAACTATGCCAAATCTCATATTAATAAGTTAGAAACATTCTGGCAAAAGGTTTTATAGTTGGATGAAACCCAGCTAGAGGCTTTTAGAAGGAACAATAGGCGGCATATCTGGCGAGCTTTTGAAGAGAAAAATTTGGTACCAACTATTAATCATGGCGGTGACAGCATTATTATTTGGGGTGCTTTGCTGGAGCTGGAACAGGCAAAATTGTATGCATTGATAGCACAATTGATTCTGCAATATATCAAGTCATTTTGAACAGAGGTGTCTTGTCCTCAGGTCAAAAGTTGGGTTTAGGACGGGGTTGAAACCTTCAAGAGGACAATGAACTGAAGCATCAAAGCAAATTCACAAAAATTGGTCCGTAAAAAGAAATTTCAAGTCTTGGAACGGCCTAGTCAAAGTCCTGATCTAAACTCAATTGAAAATCTGTGATTCAAGCGGAAGAAGATAGTGCATGTAAGAAACCCAGGTTAAATCGATTGCTTTATTTGTGTGTTTGTTTATATATATGTGAGTGTGAACAAACACATAAGAAAATTTCCCCACCACAACCACACACAAATAATCAAACACAAATAAAGCATAAATGGATTCACTTTTGAGAAAAAAAACACAGTTTGTATGAAGATCACAAAAGCGTGAAACTTAAGATCACAAACAACTCTCCTTGCAACCGCATATATATATAGGGGATCCCCGAAGGCAGTTGGCTGTCAATACTGACAATTTTCCGGTAACTTCTGAAGCCAAACAGGCCCCAAATGTAATACTCTGAATTCCTTTGGATGGTGTCGCTACATCAGGGAGAGGGAGAGACATGTAGTCAGGGCAGCGTACTACCAAATGATTGGATTTTCAACAAACAGGGTATTACCATTATCTCACGAGATAAACAACGGTGCCTACTCTTCTATAAAGTAGATGGCTGTAAAGACATCAACCACATAAGCGCAAGTAAAAAGTAAATTGTTCGACACCTAGTCAATTCACCACTGGAAGCACTTTGACGCGTTCCTTAGTCCTCAAATTCAAACTAGATAAAGTAGTAATAGCAGTTTTGGGAATAGCAGTTGTGGGATGTAATGATAGGTTCTGATGAGATCCAGTTTGGTGAAAAGTAAAACAAATTTACCTTGGAATATTGCTATTATATATCTAGTTTTGCGAACGTGCTAAAAGCACTTAAAAGTCACAATTCTGCCAAGTGCTTCGGAATTTAAGGACTGAATGGACCGTGAGACATAATTACTGACTGAAGGATGTGTGATGCCAAGGCCCATGAGTTGGCTAAATTCAGTTTTATCACTTTGCAGCATATCTGGAACTAGCCGATGTGGGTCACAGTCAACTGATGAAACACAGATTGAAATATGACGTGTAATTCCATACAGCACTGTTTTCTTGTGGAATTGAATTAAAATCAAATTTATAATGAAGGTTAGGATTACAGTTCTGATTTGGGTTTACATAGTAAATACTTTCCCTATTCTTGAAGGAGTTCGAATGAAAGTAACTGAGAGATAAAAATATATTTTTAATAAAAGCACATATTTTAGTTTTATCATTGTTAGATTAAATAGAAATATTGTATATTATAAATCGTATAAAGATGAAATATATTTTAATCAAAATGTCTCTTCGTATGTTTTGACTGAATTAAGTTTTATTGAAATTTTTGACAAATTTAAATTAAAATAAAAAGACAAATGTATATGTGAGAAGCATAGCGGTTATTAATGTGTAAAGTAGAATCAATAACCAAGTTCAAGTTCCGTTCGTGTTTGTTGCGTTTACTTTCGTTCAAATTCTCTGGCGAAAACACGAATCCATCTCTTGCTTCGAGCCATGGTTGGAGGGTTAGGTGAACTAGGCTCTCTATCCTTGTAAGGGAGATAACTTCGATTATATTCTTATCATCGTTTATTTGCTAAGAAGGTAGATGAAGTTACACCCCCCACCACCACCACCACCACCACTTACATTTAACTTTTAGGGTGGGGGGTTATAATTGAAGCGGACCGTGTGGGTTTACGAGTTGTTAAATTAGAAACGCGTGCTGTTTATTCCTGCTAGAAGAAGGTCCAACTACAAGAACATGGCGGATTCAAGTTGAGTCCAACCGAAGACGTACAGAAAACAAACAAGACCGATATATATATATATATATATATATATATATATATATATATATATATATATATCAACAAATATATGTATTAAACAACAAAATTTACAATGGACATAGACATTAACAATTGTGTTTGTGTGTGAACGTAAAGAATTTGTATATTGGTGAAAGTTCGTACGTACGTGCATGTGTGTTTCACAAGTGGGTAAACGCGGATCTCTGCGAGAGATCACATTTTTAAATGTGTCCGCTGAAATGCAAAGTGAAAAAGAGAACAAAGCAAGAAGTCGCCCAGTATTTATAGTGTACGGAGAACGCCCCCTAATGAACAATTAGGGAATTAAGGAGGAGCTAACTCCGACAGTAACATTCCAATTGCAAATCATTTATGTACAAATCTTGATAAATTCGAGATTTCAAGCTCTTACAATTTATCTAAATAAATAAAGAGTTTTGAAATCTAAAAAATAACAATAAAAATAATAAAATAATAAGCAGCAGAATAGACAAGTAAAATCATTAAAGACATATTTTAGAATTAGCTGTAAATAATTTATCGGCGTATTAAAAAAACATGTTTCACGAGATTGATAAAAACACTCTTATTAAATTAACATAAACCTCAAAACTAAAAGTAATATTTACTATTGATTTGACAGTTGAATATGATGCAAAATTTACAAGATTGTCGCAGTTAGCTCCTCCTCAGTTCCTTAATCCTTCAACGGGGGTCTCTCTCCCCTGGGTATAAATACTGGCTGACCCTTCTCTCTCTCTCTCTCTCTTTTTCGACTTAGGCCTTGGGCCACTACCTCGCGCTGAGACGAGGTAAAATCTCTCTTTTTCCACTTAGGCCAATATGTGACCTCTCACAGATACAGCGTTTCCCAAATTCTGGGAACACGCTAAGAACAATATACGTACGTACGAACACTTACAACACACACACATAATTTCTCCATACAAACTCTATGTAACAGTCTATGTTTTTGTTTAACTTGTTTTGTTATTAATATATATTTGTTTACCCATATATATAGCCCTTATTTATTTTCTTTGTCTTCTTTGGACTTCATTTAAGTCCGACATTCCCATGTAGCTGGACCGGCCAGCAGGAAATTTTAACCTTCTGATATCTCTTCACATCTTCACCCCCACGGTCCGCTACAAGATTCAAAAATACTGCAAATCATAAAGAGAATCTGTACAACTAACACTAAATACTTAGTTTGTGGTGTATTACGCCTTACAAAACGCATAAATACGCCCAATCATGTTAAATTTAAAGAAAATTCAAATGAAACATTTAATTTAACCGCCAAATAAAACGCATTTTAATTATTCTAAATACTGAATAGGGAAAAACATTAAAATACTTAACTTATTGCCGTATAAGACTAAAAAAACCCATTCATATTAAATTAAAAGAAACCTATACATTTATATAATATAATCAATTATCCAACGAATAGCATAGATACTTGACAAGATTTCACATCCTACAAGTTATATTAAATAAAGATAAACCTTAGAAATAACATAAAATTCATAATTTACCAGCACACGGCAAACATATTTTACAGATCTCATAAAAATGTTCAATTAATATTTAAGGAAAACTCAAAAGTTTACTCATGGAACGTGAAATAAAATGCTTTTTTACAAAGCTGAGAATATGTGAATGTTAAATAAAGAAAAACCTTAGAACTAATAGAACAAATTTACGAGGATATAAAACCTGATCTAAAGATTCATAAATACTTCCATTTATATTAAATTAAAAGAAATTTAAATATTATATTTAGTACCCCATGAACATTTGCAAATACTTAGTTATATTCAATAAAGAGAACATTTACAAAAGAAAAATTATATATTATAATTTATTCATGTATAAGGCGCTTTAAACTCGCATTCATGTTAAATGAAAATAAACTTCAAAACTAATTTGTAATACACCGAGAAATTTTTAAATACTCTCAGGCTTTACAAAATCTACAAATACTGTTAAATCACATTAAAGAGAAATATAAGAACTAATATTAAATACATAATTTACCGTTGTATAAGTCGCATGCTTTACAAAATTCATAATATTATCAGTCAAATTAAATTAAAAGAAATTTCAAAAATAATATTTAATATTCCATAAAAAAGCGAATAACATGCATACATTACGACTCATTGAAAAATTCTCCTTTTCTAATTCTAAGTATTCTACCCCGGCTTATGTGCATAATGCCTTGTAATCACTTCAGAATAAAAAAAATGTATCCTTCTGTTGTCATAGTATGGACAGAAATATTTCACAGATGCTATCTGATTCTAGAAATTTAAATAGAAAAGGAACGATGTGGAGGAATTGTGACAAGGAAAACCTGGATGAATGAAAGAATCATTGAACATTACTGTTTTCCACCCTTGTAATATTGTTATCATTTTAAATATTAATTTGAACAAATAAAATAATTGGCAGTTTAATACAAACGTGGGAAAAGAGAAAGAGAAATAAAGGTGAACCATTCGTGTCTACAGATGTGATAGATTGGTGCAGGAGGGAATGGAGAATAAGTGGATTTAATATATTTAATTTCTTCCTATAGTGCACTTCAGAAATCTTAGAAACATGCAATGATAAAAAATTATTAGGTTGTTCGGAGAATAATGTTTGATTTTAGAATAAACATTTGTATTCTAATATATTATTATAATAGCTGCACAAAAATATATTACTCAGTCTTAATGATTAAAGTGTCCGCTTTGTTAATTTTATATCAATCTATTTCAGAATTTAACTTAAATTTATATACCCCCTCATTTTGAACATGAAAAAAAGAGTTGCGTTTACTTATTTTAGCATGAGTTCAAGCTTAGTCATAATGCTTATTAAAATGCTGCCAACATTAACAGAGTGTGTAGCGAAGGATCAACTTGTGATCGGCCAGTATGCCGCTGGTTTCTGAAGTTCCACTGTAGGGATACAAGTCTTAAAGTTCAAGGTGGTAAAGGACATCAATCTGCTCGATAAATGGGTTCATTTCTTGATTGAATAGCGACTTCTGATAAGAAATGGATCAGTTATGACAATCATAAACGCTCGGCTCAATGGCCTGATCATGACGAAAGATCCAAACGATTTTCAAAACCGAAATTACACCAACAGAATATGGTCACTGTCTGATGGTCCATAACAGCAATCCATAACAGTAATCTGGAATTTAACCAGAGCGTCATTGCCGAAGTTTACTGTCAGCAACTGAATCAAATGCACATTCAGTTAAGCAAAATGTTGCTTTTATGATACTGCAGAAGCTCGCCGAATTGAGATACGAGACTTTTCCACATACACCATATTCCCCTGATCTGTCGCCTACTGATTGCCACCTTTTCAACTTTCTTGACAATTTTTTAAGCTAATGGACCATTGCAAAGCAGATGCAGAAACTGCATTCAAAGATTTATTGACGTACCAAACTTTAGAGATTTATCATAATGGTATAAATAATATTGTAATACGAGTGCAGAAATGTATAGATATTCGGTTCCTACTTTGACTAATTTAAACACTGTACGAATAAATTAATTCTGGAATAGAAGTTGATTCTAAAATCGGGCATTATTTTCCGAACAACCTAACAGATAATGTGTTACAAAATATATCAGCAAAATAATTCAGTTACGTTTATATCAATATCTTTGCCTTTGTGGACCTTTTTCTATGTAAATGAGATTATGAGAAAGTTTACAGATGCAGTGAAATGTCACATGCAACCAGAATACCTAAACATAATCTGTGCACCTGGAATGCCGCCTAATCGGCTTATTCTAAAAAAAAAAATGTTGTCCTATCATGCTGCTATACAGAATTTATACTTCCACTGTTTTCTGAAATTAAAATTGTTAGGAATGAATCTCCTGAAGCATGCGACTGGTGAAAAACTGGTCACTGAGTTACATACAGACAAGTCACTGAGGATCCTTCGTATTCGAAAATGTCAGATAAGGACAAATATATCACGAGCAATTTTGTCTATTTCGAGGTTCTTTGGTTATGAAAACGTAAGTGATACTAAATTTTAAAGTCATAATTGCATAATAACGGTTTTATCGCTAATATGCAAATAGTAGACAGTAGGCCATGTTGGTAAAAAACCTTTACACAAAAATCTTTGGCAAAGTGGAGGTTACCTCAAATCGTTCCTCTCTTGAACCTCTCCTACAAAATATGATAATTAGGTGCGGTAGACTGTTCAAACTGTTAAGTAACTTTGACATATTTGGGAAGTATATTAGAATAATCCAAAACCTATCCAGGCAGCAAACCGCCTGCATGCAGATAAAAAATGAATTCAGTAAATATACAAAAATAGAAAGTGGGGTAAGACAAGGATACGTCTTCTCACTGGGCCTATTTAACCAGTACAGTGAGACGATTCTGAGAGGATTAGAATTCCTACCAGGATTCATTATTGATGGTCAAAAATATTAACAACAGAAGATATGCAGATGACACAGTGTTGATAGCTAACACAGAAAAGAAACTACAAGATAGCCTAAAGAAGGCATTGATGAAAAGCAAGAAAGGACTAAATATCAATTGTAAGAAAACAGAATATATGTTTGACAGCAAAAGAAACAGCCCAACATGCAGATTACAAATCACAAATACCAAAACTAAACAAGTATAAAAAATTTTATATCTTGGAAGTGTTTTAACAGAGGACGCAAAGTGCGACACTAAAATCCGAAGGCACATTGGGATATTGAAAGTTGCCTTCCAAAAGCTAAATAAAGTATTAAGAAACAGGAATATTCCGTTAGAAACCAAGAAAAGAGTACTATTGTCATATAATATCAATCCTCCTATATCACAGTGAATGCTGGACAATCTCAAAGATGGAGAACAGACAAAACAACAAAAATGTGTTCTATAGAAGGATGCTGAGAATATGGGAACAACTACAAAGTTTTAAAGAAAATGAAAACAAAAAGCAAATAATACTTAGAACAAGAAAGATACATTTGAAATTTCTAGGGAACATAATGAGGAGAAATGGAAAAATTGATATTCACAGGACAGAGCGAAGGCAAGAGGAACGAAGGAAAACTGTATAACCTACCTACCCAGCTTTGGTAAATGGCTAACAGAACAGGGTTTAGGAGCGATAACAAAAACACAAAATTTATTCAGAGCTACAAAGGCCAGGAAATTGTGGAGAGCTATGTTCGCCAGCATCCTGAAGGGACGTGGTATATAGAAAAAGAAAATGAGAAGAATATTGGGCCAATACTTCATCTATAATGCAAAATATTCTTTTATAAGCTGACAGTTAGGAGAAATTTACAATTAAAAACTTTTGTACTGTATAGTATCATTAAAATTTTATCAAATACATCATGATAAGATAAAAATAAAAGATATTTCCATGAGTTTCTAGTGAAAGATTTTATGACACGAATAACAGTTTCAATTAGGTGAGGATCATTATAAATCTACCTGGGTTGCTTGCCCTGCCCCTATGATGTACATGCCTTTCATTGTATATTTAAGTATAGTAGTTTAGTGGATACGTTCACAACCATGACATCTGACAAAGAGGAAATATATAAATGGAATCCATGCCTACATACACACACATGGAAACTACAATATCACGTATTTTTCAAGCAATAAATTAAGCAATATTTCAAGAATATGATTCATCTTAAAATTCTCAGCCAGAAATTCACACAAAATCAACAAGTGTAAGGGTGATAACCAAGAATTTGTTTATGCATGAATATAATATATTGTTTCTTCTTATTTATTTACTTTTTATTTTTATTTATTTACTATTTATATATTTCAATTTATTTTCTTGCGTAAGTTATTTGGGTATACTAAAATAATTAAATTACTTATAAAAAGACATTTTATGCTTTTATGAAATGCTTCATGTAACATAAATTCTCCAAACTTTTGAGAAAATAGAAACTAATTTTTCTTTATAGTAATGTTGTATGGATTGGTGTTTAGAATGACTGTAAATTTTTCTCCAAAACGATTAAATGTCAATATATAGATAAAATTTTATTGACTATAAAGTAATGAAAACAATGAACACTGAATTCAGTATACTAATGAATTAGTCTATTTGCACATTACATTATAAGGTTTTAGAAACACCAGAATTGTATTTGGAGACTTGCTTAGAGTTTTTGTTTTTTGTCAGTTATTAAGTTACAGGTTTATAGCTATGGTCAGAAACAGGATGCAATTTAGGTTTAGATTTCAGTTAAGCTTATTGTTGTATATTCAAAACTAAAAGACATGGGTTAGGATTGTGTTAGGGGTAATACATTGAGTGATTGCATAATTATTAAAATTCTGATCTGAATTAATAAAGATAAAATGGATATGTTTATGAAGTTTAAAGCTTGATTTAAAAATTTAAAATAATTGAGTTCATGTTAGAATTTAATATTATGGTTAGATGGTCAAGATAGGCTATATGGAAGGATAATGTTAATATTGATATAAACAGGTCAAATAATGGTTATTGACTTTATGTTTACACTTTGAGTTAAAGTTTAGAATTAAGATGAGATTTTCTTTTTGAATAAAAGGTTATTCAGAATATTTAGTATTAGAGTCAGAAATAATTCATTATTCTGGGTTGAAAAATATTCAGAATTGTTTATCTTAAGTAGAGTGCACAATAGTAGTATTTTTGGGAAAATATAGTTGGATTTCCCATTTAACAAAGTTCTTGAGTAGATGTTTTGTAGAGAGAGATTTCTCTACTTGTTTCCACGGGAGGAATGAAACATCTGAGTGTGAAACTGCTAGGACTGGTACGTGTCTTCTAGAGCAAGGATTGTGTGTAGTTTTTCCTTTGGGTAGGTGTCTTGAAGGGAGATTTCTAAGCCTGTTTCTGTGATGAATGAGAAAATCTGAAGTCAAGCTGCCAATCATTTCTACTTATGGTTGCAAACAATGCATGTTGCCATGCAAGTTCTTTTTGCAGGGGGTGAACGACGCCCTCTCTCAGTAACTCCTTCATATACAGTATGTATTAATACAAAGGCTAATTTGGAATTTTTTTAAGGCAGTATAGAGCTTGATTTTTTAAAGAAATTCTTGTTGTCCCAACTAGTAGATTCTGATGCTTTTAAATAAACTATATTTATACTAAAATTAAAAATATAAAAACTTAATTGCTTAACTTTAAAGGCTTTCATATTTTAGCCAATGGCAAGAGGGAGAAAATACTATACATGTGAAAAGGCTTTGTTTTTACTGTGGGTTATCAAAATGCCACCTTTTGAAGAAATAACTGAACATAATCTAAAAAGTAGGTAATTTAACAGCTCCACTCCACATAAGCTGATTCTCAATCCTGTTAAATAAATATAGCAAATTCCAAGGACAATACAAAGAAACCAGTATAAAAATTGAATCAATTTCCTGATTTAATGTCTTTTAGTAAACTACTTTGTGTTTAGGGTTATGCATGATGTATACATATATTTGTTGAATACAATATGTATAAATAAAGTTTTCCGATTATTATTATATAAATGGATTTACCTCATTTTTCTAAATTCATATTAGTGGTCCGCCAAATTTAAAATTATACATTTAGTGGTCCATGAAGTTCAGCTGGGTTAGACAGCAACAAAAACAAATAAATCGAACGCGTGTGTTACAACGCAAGTTTAACTTAAAAGATTTATCCGATCTACAAGAACTGGCATATTGAACTAATGCTACCCTTGGCCTACAAATCCGCAAATCTGAGACATACAGTGCAGTTATACTTTATAGCGAAATTCTTTTAATATTTATTGCTGAGACTGAGTGATTTCTTTTCTATTTCATTTTTAGTACTGAATAAATTACATGTTAATCACCTGTTACACTGGCCAATCAAAATTTGGCATAGAAAAACCTTATTTTTAATCCATCATTATTTTCTGCAAGGGCTTGACTTGGGATCTCCATACAAAAAGAAGGTAAACATATACGCATATGTTCTTTAAAAAAAACACAATCTTGAAAAGGATAATCGTGTCCAGTCACCTACAAGAATTGATATCTGGTTCATCAACTACAACTTGATATGTTAAACATATATCAACCTTCTCACAAATTAGGACCGAAGTCCACAAGCCAGTTGAGCAGTTGCCATAACAGGACAACTACTTAGAAACGATAAATTTATTAAAGTTCTCTCTCGTCTATTTAACCATTTAAATATATACGAGACTAGCTTGCTAACCATTGCCTCAAGTCATGGTATCAATTTACAGAAATATATAAATTTAATATTTCTTAAAGAAATTTGTTTCAAGTCATCATTGGAATTTAGGAAAAAGTTGAATCATTAAGCAAATATTAGTTGTTTTCTAATAAATGGTCACAAAATACTTTCGATATAATATCACTGAGAGAAATCTCTCAAATTTGAACCTAAATATCTGTAATCATGCGAGAGATTATAATTTTTATCAAATATCAGGTGAATGAAATATAACAATCATCAACGATATTGAAGTATAAATAATTATGCAATTTACCAGTGAGGATACTAAACGATAAGTTCAAATACTTTTATTTAATACGCTGTCGTGTGCAATGAAATCAGTTATGTAAATGTCATTTTACTATTAGTAATCAAGCTTATTGAGAATCAGCAAATGTCAAACAGTGCTGTCAACCTTGGAGAGAAATTCTAACCAAATAATCTGTATACACTGATGAATGAAATGATGAACATCTAACATGTTCTTCCACAAGTCAGCAAAACAACTCTTGTGTGATCAAGCGCAAATACTACAATACCTTTAAAAATTTCCTCGAGAACCTGATGCCAGGATGTTAGTAGTAGGTCTTTTAACAGTTGCAAATTATGTGCTGAAGTTTCTATGGAATGAACTTGACTATTATATCTCATAAGTGTGCAACTGGAATGAGATCTATTGGTGTTTGGTGAACAGGTCAACACAGTGAAATATCTTTCATGTCACTGTACCGTATCTATGTTGTGTAACATTGTCATTGTAGAGGTTTCTTGCTAGGAACGAATTAATTTTAATATTGATAGGTGGTATGCGACAAAGTACCCTCCACGTAATTGAGAAGACTTAGTGTCTCCTCATAGAACGTTGCTCAAATCTTCAGAATGGCTGTTCTAGTGGATATGTTACTAACAGTGAAAAGTATCAACGTTTTCTTTACCTTTTGGAAAATACGACCTCGTAAGAAAATGGATAAAATTCGTTAATCGTATTGATTGGTTTCCTACGAAAAATTCACTTCTCTGTGTGAAACATTTTGAAGAGAAATTTATTTTGAAATGAAAAGGAAACAAACTGAATTTGGATTTACATCCAATGCCTACAATACATTCAGAAAAAGTAAGAAAACCGTCTCTATTGCCGAATACAAGGGAATTCAGAAAGCCTCCAAAACAACAACTGGTTCAAACTGATGAATTATATGATTTTACTCAGAAGAAGCAAAGTGCTGTCTTAACGGTTTTGAATTTAAAAAAGGAAAGATTATATTTTAATTTATAGAATAGTCTTTGAACCTGGTAAACATTTTCCATCTATAAAAGAATGTATTTCCATTGATCAAAACCTTTACGCCCAGATCCAGTGCGATGCAACCCCAATACCATTCCCACAGTGGTTTATACATGAACATAATGCTAAACTCACAAGATTTAGCATGTTAGAAAATTTCCCAAACGACATTAAAAAAATCATGGTGGAAGAACAGCTATACTAAATTCATTAAACAGTTATATCAACTGCGCCACGAAGCCATTTTTTCTGCAATTAAGTTCATATTTATTTGCTATCATTTTCCCCTCGCCTTTTTGTGTAGTTTCGAACCATATCCCTGTCGAGAAAGATCTACTTGAAAATTCTCATCCCTAATTTCAGGGAAATAAAAAAAATAATTTCCCTAACGTTTCCTGTTACTTTTTCTTTCCTTTATTGTATTTTCTTTTTTGAAATCAGTAGAAAACCCAAGTTGGTCAAATTTTAAAAAGAATTGCATGCGTCTAGATAATTGCTTGTTAATTTTAAGGTTGGTAATGTTATTCTTATTTTTTTTTAGGCAGATCTTCCCTTTTTGAGTAGATATTTGGACGCGGAAATCAGTGGTTTTTTTGTTTTTGTTTTTTGTTTCTGTGACACTATTTAGCTATGGTAATTGTCTAACTAATTAACCATAGAAATTAAAAACGGGAAATACTTAAGGCGAGAAAGAGCTAGATCGACGGACAGACTGAGCGACATTATTGTTTTTTAACAAAAGAAAAATGGGTAAAGATTTTATTTCATTTACGAAAAAAGATTTTTTTTTTTCGCAGAAGACAGAAAATTCGTAAGAGAAGCCAGGTTTCGGATTCTTTCAGAATTAATGTCATGACGCGCCAAGGGAAACAGAATACAGGGAGAAATGACAATCGGACCACACATATGCGATAATAAAAAAAATCGGCTTCGGTCAGCTGCATATAGGCAGAGGAAGTCAAATTCGGTTATCTATCAGAGATATCTTTAATATACTCATTCTTGGATTCCGACGAAGAAAGCCAGCCGTTATGAATACAGACCTTGATATGATCATTGTTATTGATATCACCTTTACTCCGGATTCGGCTTGTACTACGGCCCGACGCCTGATTGATTTCGTCTATCTAAGATCAAATCACAACGTTAGACTAGAGATCAAAGCAGTCACTTCGGTGACCAGACATTTGAGGCGAGCTGAGAACGACAAAGCTGATATCGAATCTAACCAGACACCGGGAGGTCAGTGTCACATTACAGGGCAGTGATCGTCTTTCGAGTGGTTGTGGGTGTCACACAATTGGTGCTGCGACCAAGACATCGACCGCGACCACCCAAACCAACCAGGGGTCAGTGTCACAATTGGTGCCGTGACCACAGCATAAGACCCTGAATCAGCCGCTGCCACAGGAGTTGCAGAAAATTTCGACCAGGACAACGCACGGCGTCTCAAGTAGACAAACAGAAACAGACTAGAGTGGGAACGAAAGGACTTTGGTTAATTATAACCATACGGTTCCAGACCCTCTAGTACGACAGCCCGGAACCTGAGAAGAACGAATTGGAAATCGTCTGTCATGCAGGACACTTTCTTTTCGGTTAATCTCCCAATTTCGATTGTTGCTGCTCTGATTGTGTTTCTTTTTTCGTTTTAAATATGTCTGACTACGATCCAGATAGGATAGACATAGAGGAAGAGGGGGTTGAACAGGGATTGTCAGTAGACCTAAGGAAATTGTTTGGTGAACCGAGGGTTCCAGCCTTTCACGGTAGTTCAAAGAATTTTAGGGATTGGCTGGCAATCCTGGATAAGAGCCGCGTGATATATGGACTCTCAGACAAAGAAAGACTATATTTGATGAATGATGCCACCAGAGGGAAAGTGTCAGAGTTCATAAAAGGACTCTTAGCCAGCGAGGCCCACTTGACATGGGAAAGACTAGAGGTGTTATTGACTCAGGAGTTCGCTGACGAGGGGACGCCGATAGAGGCCATGAGATCCCACCTGAAGATGACGCAGCCGAGGGACGAAACCCCTGGAGAATTGGGGGCTCGAGCGGAGAAGCTGTCGTCGTTGGCTTTCCCAGAGGTAGTAAGAAACAATGCAGTGATGCAGGCCCAGTTGGCCGACCTATATGTGGAAGCGCTCAGTGACGAGCGTATTCGCCACGATGTGGCCAAGGAGAGCCAGGGAGTTTGGGAGAAGGTACAAAGAGGTGGGGGGTACAAGAGCTAAGTCGAGAGGTCGGAAGAAAGGGAAAAGGAGGGAGAGCCCCACGTGGAATCGAAAGGTCAAGCTAGAGGTGGAGGAGCCTGAGATGTGGGGGGAGGTTCACAAAAGAAAGGCTTGGTCGACAGGGCATGGGTTTTATAAGCCCACGCCGGGTCGATACGAGCTGGTCTGCTGGACATGTGGATATGAGGACCACAGAGCAGCGGACTGCACAACGAAGTGGGGATTGCCCCCAGACTTTGAGCAAGATAAATGTACTAGGTGTGGGAAAAAGGGACACATAGCCAAGTGGTGCGGATTAAGAAAATGTGCCCCACCGATATTGTAAAAAAAGGCTGGGCCCGAAAGACAGAACCAGGGAAAAGCCAGCGGGCCACCCCAGAAATAAGAGGGAGGGTGGCCCAGTTAAAAAGAAGGAACGGAAAACGTTGGACATGTGGCTAAGAGAGCCACTTAGGTAGAGGACAGGCCCCCCAGAAATAAGAAGGAGGGTGGCCCAGTTAAAGAGAAGAAGTATAAAATGTTGGGTATGTGGTCAGGTGAGCCACTTTGCGGTCAGCTGCCCAACAAGAAGGTGCTGGTTTTGTAGAAGACCAGGGCACCCGAAGAGGAATTGTGCTCTTAGAAACGGCCGCAAGAGACTGGGAGGGGTCCAGCTGGGACCGCCAAGGTGGAGAAAACGAAGAACTCCTCTATGTGAGGAGGATGACAGGAATTTGTTGCTGCCGGCACCTATAGCTGTAATGACCCAAAGGTGGGAACCCAGGAGAAGGAAAGCCAAGGTATTCTCTTTGCTGACTCAAGAGAAGGGGCTATCTTATAAGGCAGAAATAGGGGGTAGGACAATGAAAGCTCTGATTGGCACAGGAGCGTCTGTTTCATTGCTGAGAGAAAAAGAATACAGACGGGTGAAACAGAAGAAAGGGTTGCAGGAAGCGGACATAGAAATCACACAGGCAGATGGTGGTCCCCTGGAAATAAAAGGGATGGCGAGGCTCCCTGTGAGGATTGAAAAATTGAAAAGTACCCAGAACTTCTACGTAACCCCCAACCTGTGTACGGAAGCAATCTTGGGAGAAGATTGGGGTCAGAACCAGAGGGCTTGGATAGAGTTCAACCCCACTGTGCTGGTAGTAAATGGCGAGAGAACGACATTGGGAGGCCCACCGGAAGAAGTTATAACAATAGTGGGAGAGGAAGATATAAAGCTACCCCCCAGAACGGCGATGTTGGGCAAAGGTAGACTGATGACAGGGAAGAGAATGAGAAAAGAAGGGAAGGGCCCAGAAGAGAATGTGATAACTCTGTGTGAGGCAGTGGTAGAGGCAGTTGAATTAGTGCCCATTATGATAGTGAACCAGGCCCACAAAACGATAAATGTCAAGAGAGGTGGAGACGCCCAAATCTCAGTAGAACAAAGAAGGCTGCGAAGAATCGAAGCTTTCGGTGTCGACAGATAACGACACTGGCTCATCCAAAAACCTACTGACTGACTGTGGTGGATGTGGATGGGGGGAATGGAGGCGCGAGTTGCACCTCACGAAGGACGGAAGAATATTATTCGCATTGCTTACTGGCCAGCGGTAGTGTCATGCAGTACGACCTTTGGAGGGGGCGCCTGTCCGGGCCATTCGATCTGCTAGGAATCAGTTAGGGGAGGAAAGAGCTGAAGGGTTATAAACTTAGGAAGAAAGAAAAATTATGGAATAGTTGAGTGAAGAATTAAACAATGAGCTGAGGCAGCTGGATGCAGCCCGATTGAGGGTAGGGCAAGATTATTCCAAGGAGAAAGGATATATCAGATTATTACATTCCCTAGGATCGGAGGCCACTATGATAGAGGCACAATGGAAAGACATGAAAAATTACCTGAAGGAAATAGTTACTGCAGGCAAGAGAAAAGAGATCGGTGGTTCCGATTGTGGGAAAGGCGTTAAATGTCCTTTTTGGAACAGTGACTGAAGATGATGTTCAATTCATAAGAAAACTGGGAGAAGTGGAAATAAGCCAGAGGACACTGGCACATGTGGCAAGTGGGGTGTGTCAATATTAAATGTGACAAAGCTGGAAGTGGCCAAGAATAGTGCCAGAATTAATTGGTTAATAAATGATCTGGCAGGGTTGAGACAAGAGGTAATTAATGATACAGAAACTGTAATGACAGTATTACAGGAGATCAGTGGATTCAAGCAGAGATACTTCCAACTGATGGCAATTACGAATAAGGTACGACAAACTAGTCAGTCGTTGACGACTCTGCTGGAACATGTGAGAGCGCAATTAGACATGTTGTCCTTGGGACACCTATCCCCAAGCATAGTAAACCCGGGTCACTTAAGAGAAGTGCTACTCGGAATACAGACCGAGTTACCCCATCATTTAAGACTGCCAGTGGATCCCACCAAACAATTGTGGAAATATTATAATGCACTGGGATGTGTGACCTTGTTGGAAAATAGAAAACTATTAGTTTTGATGTCTATTCCGTTGTTGGATAGAGAGAGTGTATTCGAGATATACCAGGTTATAAATTTACCTATTCCCTACCCCTGAGGAGATCAAGGTTCGGGAATGGTGGTAAGGTACAAAGTGGAAACGGAATACATAGCTTTAAGTCCGGGTAGAACGAAGTTCATGTTGCTAACAGCAGAAGAAGCTAGAAAGTGTAGTAATGATGCTCTGGGGTGTGCTTCATTGAGCTATGTAGCTGGTAACCACAAAATGTGCATACTAGAATTGTTTGGAGGGAAGAAAGAGGGAATTAAGAGAACTTGCCAAGTAGAGGTATTAGCAAACACGGCATTACCACAAGCTATCAGTGTTTCAGACGGAGTGTGGGCGGTGGCCACACAGAAACCCATCAGCTTGTCTAGGGTATGTGAGAGACAGTCCACAAGGACACTAAGAGTAAAACCACCATTATCCCTGTTAAAATTGCCCCTGAGATGTTCGGCATTTGAGATATCGATTTCTTTACCCCCTTATTATCAGGTAGAGGAAAAATATGAAGAGAAAGATTCGATTATAGAACTGATTGGCAGAAGCTTGGTCAATTGTACAGAGTTGTGGGAGCCAATAGCGAGGGGATTCCCCAATGTTACCTTGAATAAAATACCGGCACTAATGAAACCGATAGAAAAAATCGATATGGATCAGTTGAGGAACAAGTTAAATGCGTTGGGAAAGGTAAATATGGCTTGGGAGGATGATGAACAGATCGCGATAAGTTGGTCAGCAATGCTGGGTACATTCATAATTATCGCCATAGGGGTATGGCAATATGGAAGATTAGAAGTAGGAGGAAATTAATTCACGGTAATCAAATGAGCATGCAGCAACTCGAGAGGGAGATGCCGAGCAGTGTTCTTTACCCATACAGAATCAACGAGGAAATTGCAGAAAAGCCGACGGAAGAAGCTAAAGTGGAACCGACACGTGCGGCGGAAAAACCTCCTGCAGCAGAGAGAAGGACATTGGCCAAGAAAAACAAGCCATAATAACGACACACATACACCCACAGACACACGCACACTTTAAATTGCATGTAGAACAGAAGATGAAAAGAACATTACATTGCATGTAGAACAGAAGGTGAAAAAAACATTACATTGAATGTAGAACAAAAGATGAAAAGAACATTACATTGCATGCAAAACAGAAGAAAATGAAAAGACCATTACATTGCATGTAAAACCGTGAAAAGGAAAAGCAGAATAGAAATTGCATGGAACAGATGCATGATGCATGCTATATAGTGTATTTGGATGTATGTGTCATTTACAAGTAAATGACAAAATAGGTTTGGGAGGATTCTGACACTATTTAGCTATGGTAATTGGCTAACTACAAGGTAACCAAAAAGTTCTGTCCGTTTTTAAAGGAAAAAAAGAAAACGCTTCACAGTATGTGTAACTTATATTTAGTCTTCGAAGTAATTGCCATCGGCATCCAGCACATTCTGCCAACGTGTCTCTAGCTGTTCAATGCCCTTGCGGTAGAACTCGGGGGGTTTTGACGCAAAAAAGTCCGTGAGGGCTTTGCGCAAGTCTGCTTCATTGGTGAAGGATTTCCCACGAAGATGATTATCCAGGGAGTGGAAGAAGTGGTAATCGGATGGCGCAAGGTCAGGTGTATGGTATCCCTGACCACTCGGGCAACATGCGGCCTGGCGTTGTCATGGAAGAAAAGCACACCTTTGCGATTCACCAGTGCTGGCTCCTTCTGGCGCAATGCCTGTTGCACACGTTTCAATTGCTGCGAGTATAGGTCTCGAGTGACCGTTTGTCCCGTTGGTAGCAGTTCATAATGAACCACTTGACGACCTGTCCACCAGACACAAAGCAACATCATGCGTGCATGCATAGGGGGTCTTGCGGTGTGAGGTACAGCATCCTGAGAAAACAACCAATGTCTGGAACGCTTGGGAGTTTCGTACAGAACCGACTTTTCATCATTGATAAGCACTCGATTGAATAAGGATGCGGTACGGTGGCGAGAAAGCAGCGATACGCAGACTGCCATTCGTTGTCCCTTGTGGACCTCCAACAGCGTTTGCGGAACACACTTGCTCAGTTTGTACGTCTTACCTAGGCGGTGCGGGTGAAATCTGTTTCATCGGAAACGTTGAACTGTCTTGCAAGTTCACCACACGTTAGACTACTGTCCTCTTCAATGGCCGCCTTCAGGAATCCGTCATTCAAGACCTGTGGTCGTCCACTGCAAGGCTCATCATGGAGAGACAAATCTCCCGACTTGAATCTTCGAAACCAACGCCTTGCAGTACGTTCATCCACAGTACTATCCCCAAATGCTTGACATATGCGGCAACTTGATGCAGCTGCTGATAAGCCCACTTTGAAGTCGTAAAGCAAACAACCCCGAACGAGATCTCTAGACACTTTCATCCTTCTCACAGCTGTCCGGCTTATAACTGATGGCCGGGCACGGTGCGCGTGTTTTTTATAACGTCTGATGTTCCTACTTCCGGCTGTCCGAATTTGAAAACAATTGCTACACGCATTTCGTATATATTTCAACTTCATTCAATGACTAATCAAAAAACGGACAGAACTTTTTTGGTTACCTTGTAATTAACCAGAGAAATTAAAAACGGGAAATACTTAAGGCGAGAAAGAGCTAGATCGACGGACAGACTGAGCGACATTATTGTTTTAACAAAAGAAAAATGGGTAAAGATTTTATTTCATTTACGAAGAAAGATATTTTTTTTCACAGAAGACAGAAAATTCGTAAGAGAAGCCAGGTTTCGGATTCTTTCAGAATTAATGTCATGACGCGCCAAGGGAAACAGAATACAGGGAGAAATGACAATCGGACCACACATATGCGATAATAAAAAAAATCGGCTTCGGTCAGCTGCATATAGGCAGGGGAAGTCAAATTCGGTTATCTATCAGAGATATCTTTAATATACTCATTCTTGGATTCCGACGAAGATAGCCAGCCGTTATGAATACAGACCTTGATATGATCATTGTTATTGCTTGTTCAGACTGTTGACCACAGACTTTCTGTCACCGAAAGCGAACATCTGGAAATACGATAATATTAAGACACTTGATTTCAGGTGGAAACGACCACCCAGTTATAGGTTGACTAGCGGTGATTAATGAGTCGATAGAGGTCCGGCTAAGTGGTTTTGGGTGTCCCCAAAAATTACGATGTGATAAACAATTATTTTTGCAATCTGGGATTTGTAAAGAAATGTTCTGGCCGATAAAAAAAATGTTTTGCTGGATAATAACTTGAAGAGGGCCAGCCTAGCCACACCCACGCTGCCAAGCGATCATTGGCCAAGTGGTGGCGTGAGTGATAGGCGAAGGTGAATGTATGAGAAAGGTGGGGAAGTTAAAAACGCCCACTGAGAGGATTGGTATGAGATACCAATAGGAAAAAGGAAGAGTCTAGGTCCTCTCCTAACGGACGAGGGAGAGAACCCCTCTAAAACAGAAAGTAATTAACTTCCAAAAATGGTAAGTGATAAATTTTTCTGTCCGAAGACAAAGAGAATTCTTGTTAGAAATCGAGAATTATCGAGGAACCCAAACCACACCGGAGAATAGCGCCTCGCAGGAGGTGACTAGGATTCCACGTCTTTCGACTTTGCATTCCCACCAAAAGCAAGTTTTAATGAATATCGACTTAAGATACCAAAAGCAGTTTATTGAAAAACAAGATATCAAAACTCGCTTAAGAAACGCAAAAAGTGTCACGAATCCATAGAAGCGGGCTGGGAGAGACACACTCCTGTATTCAACAGACAGATATAAAGATAGTTGTTATTTCTCAACACATTTGAACCTCTTGAGTTTGTTTCATTATTTTTCTTTTACATACACTTGTGCGGTATCACCTTTACCCCGGATTCGGCTTGCACTACGGCCCGGCGCCTGATTGATTTCGTCTACCTAAGATCAAATCATAACGTTAGACTAGAGATCAAAGCAGTCACTTCGGTGACCAGACATTTGAGGCGAGCTGAGAACGACAAAGCTGATATCGAATCTAACCAGAAACCGGGAGGTCAGTGTCACATTACAGGGCAGTGATCGTCTTTCGAGTGGTTGTGGGTGTCACACAATTGATGCTGCGACCAAGACATCGACCGCGACCACCCAAACCAACCAGGGGTTACTGTCACATTTCTGTCGTATTTTGGTTGAGGCATTCTACAGCCCTCCCCATGCTTATAATATTTAATAAAATGATGGCGAGAAATCTTTTTTCTTTTATGAAAATAAGACACCTTTTTTTTCTTCTTTTTTTTTTTACAAAGAAATAACGGGATACCGCTTATTCCTTTTATTAAAATTGTTATACTCCGCTGTAATTCGATTTTTTTTGTTTTGTTTTGCTTTTTTATTCACTCTACCTCCCGGCCGGACGTAAGGGCTAAGAAAGTAAAACTCAAAATAAAAAATGTCGTTGGTGTGCAGGGACTCTAAGTATCACATCCGGTCCACAAAACAAATCTCTACAAAAATCTAAAATTCTATAGCCAGTCATAAACGTAGCTGACAAGAGAAAAAATGAGACTAGAAGCCACTAGATTTGCTGAAAAGAAAGCTTTTCATAAACTACTGACACAGTACCAGACCAGCTGTCGACCATGCACCTCTGTCATCGTAGTCACTGCCATGACTGCCTCTCTAATTCACCGTAACCTTGGTCAATCCAATGTAATGGCAACCAGATTCCTGACTTCTCACAACTCTTCACACACAGAATGCAGCTGATAGTCCAGCTGTTTTCACCAGGCCTCTCTCCTCATCAACTCTGCAAACCCGTTTTCGTCTAATCTCCCATTCGACGGGAGTCCAACAGAGACATTCGGCTCAATCAAGTGGAAATTTCCTTATTATAAAGTTTTAAAAGTTTAATCAAATGAACATTTGATTAAACTTTATAAAATTACTTAATTCCTTGCAAGCAAAAATCTTCAATTACACATACTTTTAATTTTAAAACATCTCATTTGCAAATGATTACATTTTTCCTAATACCTTTTTTGAATTGAGAGTGTGAATAGATCTCAGAACAAGATTATGGAAAACTCATTGCTAAAGGGCATGAATGGCAATATGACAAACTGCTGGTTTTGTACAATTCCTCTGAGCAAGGATGAACAACTAAAACTGGCAAACTCAAAGGTGAATGCTTGAGAACTAATGCGGAAATGAAAGAAAACAACTTACTGTATTTTTGTCTGAATTTTGGGGATAAGTTATTATTGTTATCTACTTTGTTGTTGCTACAACCTCACCACAATTGTGCCCTCCACAGCTTTCTTCAGGTGTTTGTTGATCTATGTAATTTTCAGACAATTTTGAACTGACTCCTTTATTTAATCTATGGGTTAGATTTTTCTCATTCTGCTGGCCATGTCTAGGGATAACTTGTCTAGATGGAATGTGTACCACATATAGCAATCATAATGTAATTATATTTTCAGTCTTTTTCATTCTTCATAAGCCTGCAAAATTAAATATAAGCAGACCACAACTGCAAAGGAAACAACGCCAAACATGATACACTCAAGTTTCAAAATGAAGAAATATTTGCTGTTACTTTTATGCTAAAATATCGCTGATAAAATATTTGAGAAATATAATTTTCTTTTAATCTTATTACAAATTAAATTTTTTAATTTATTTCATTAATAATGCTTACTGAAAAAGTATTACAGCACTTCAATTTAGCAGTCATTTGTGCCATCAACAATATTTCAAACATTTTACTCTATTTGAAATTTAGCTTGTGGCACAGGTGGAAATTATACATTGTGTGTAAAGTAATAAATTTCTATTAACAAAGATAATTAAATGTCTTTCAATTGGATATTAGTTACTGACTTGTCAGGCAAATGCCATATATATATATATATATATATATATATATTTCATTTAATTTCATTGCAAAACAGTGATTACTTGTAATGATGTTAAAAGGTGATTCAAATTTCAATAAACATAGATAACATCATATAAAGGTACACAAGAATATTGATATTAATGAATTCAATTGTTTTGGGAAATGTGATTCTTACAATATTTTCAATCACTAATGGTGAGTTTTATTTTTCTCTTAATGATTTCTTATCCTTAGACCAACGTTTTTTCTTATCTTCAACAATGTTCATTATGTCATCAGTTCCCAACTAGGAATTTATGCTGATGACACAACTATTCACTCCTGTCTTAGTAGTGTCTGACAGGTTTGACAAAGTAAAAGTGACAATTGCTCATGAAAAGGACCAATCAGTGGTTAACTGGGGGCAACTTCTCCAGCTAATAATTTAAAAAAATTAGGATATTGATTGTAAAACAACTGTATATTTTATTTTATATACATATGTCAAAATTTGAACACAGTAAATAAACTTGAAGTTCATAAACTCAGATTCAAGAAATAGCCAAATTCTTATATATCAGAAATATAGGGAAAGTAACTCTAAAAAACAAACTACTAAAATGAAGCCTCAAAACTGATACTAATTTAAATGATAAATAGCTGGAACATATATTTATTAAGCTTTTAGCAATGGTTAATTTTAGTAAAGTAAAAAATGCACTAAGTATCAGTAATTTGTCTTTAGATCAACATATAAAACCTGAAATTAGAAAGTTGAAAATAGAATGGTTAATTAAAATAACTTATTTGTCAATGCATTACAACAAAAAATGAATTTTATACTGGTTTTTCATATCCCATTTCTTTTAATTTATAATCATGTTCTTTATAAATATTAATGTCACTGCAACTTTTAAATAAACGATTCTCAAAAACATACACACACGTTTCAACACAAAATAAAAGACAAGAATATTTAATTTTGGTGCTTTTTCTGCTTTTATAAGAATAAAAGTGTACTTGTTTGTACATCTTCTGCTTGAATTGATTTCACTCAAAATTTGCATCAGTTTGAATTGCTCATTTTTTTACAATATAAATACTAGATTACCATTTGCAAAATAGGAAAAAGCAACAATATTATTTAAGGACATGTTAAATTGTGTCTTGATATATCTTGATCAAGATAGATAATCTATACATAAAAATATCACTTGACAACCAAATGATAAAAATCTTTGATTTTTATACTTTCTTTTAAATAAAAATCAAGCATCTAAAAGTATTACTAACCTCTTGGAATCCACGTTTAAGTAATAATTTAAAATATACTGAAGAAATATTTAGTCACATTTTATAAAATAAAAATGATAGCGATCACGTGACAGTGATTTGTAAAGTTTGGGTGTCTACATTTTGAGAACTTGTTACAAAAAAAGAATAAAATAAAAATAAAAAAATCTTGTTGCATATAAAATTTTACATTTACTTATTTTGTAGTTAATAAAAATTCAATTTCAAAAATTGAATTGGAAACAAAAATTGTAACATTTTTGCTCTTGTTAAAAGTTAGAAATTAAATGATACTTTAATTTTATACTTGCAAAATATAATTCATTTTTTTTCCATTCAAGTTATTTTAAATATTTTTTCTAAAATCTGTAATAGTCTAATTTACACATGTAGTTTCTCCCCAAATACTTATTTGTTACAATTTATGTTAATTATAATTTTAATGACCTATGAATATTTAATGACCTTGCAGAATTACTTAATCATGTACCTACATTTAACATATCAAACCAATATTGTTATATACTTACTTTACTTTGGCACAACTTACTACTCAACCAGACTAGCACACTAACAATTATCCCACATTGAGGTGACCATTTTAAAACCAATATTACTGATTTGAACACAAATAGTTAATCATTTTCAAGTGATATTTTGAATGCAACATTAAAAAATTGAGTAAATACAAACAAAAACAGTTGATATTTTATAGGATTTTCTAACATTTCTTTATTTATTAGAGTTCATACTGTTTGTATTAATGTATTTTTCTGAAATTTGTGTTCATGTTTTTAAATTATATTTCTAACTTATTATGCAATATTTTTTAAATACAAATTTTTTTAATAATTGACTTTATATTTTAAATATTTCTCTGCAGAATTGTTTTCATGTGAATTGTATGAGAACTCAATCAGAATTTTGATCTACTTGAACAATATAAATTAATTTTGAGTGAGTAAGATATAAGGGGCTAGGCATTTTTTTTACTGTTTATTTTTAAATAATTTTGTAACATATTTTCAACAATGATACTCACAAAGCAATAAACAGTTTTTGTTTTGACATAAAAAAAATAAATAAATTAACTGAAAGGTCAAATGCAAAGTATTTGAAATTTCAATAAAAAAATTTCTGAAAACATCTTGATAATTTTATATGGAAGTGTCATTTCTCATTCACAAAATAGCTTCAAGGAATAACCAATGAGATTCAAATATTTTACATCAATGCAAAGTTTCTTCATAACCTCAAATAAAAATTGAACAAATATGTGCAATCACCAATTGTGAATTTTGTAAATTAGTATCATCTTATAATTTTAGAAGTTTTTCTTTTCAGATTTTAGAAATAACTGCATATCAAAATTTATAGAAAATGGCAGTTAAACTTGCATATTTGTGAGTACACTTCATGTTTCAAATTTTGTCAATATTTACACACATTTTTAATAAAATTAATTGAATGAAAGCACTTCATAATAAAAAAACAAAATTTTCCATTTATGTACAGTGGTTTATATTTAGTTATACAAGGTTTTCTTTTAAGCAACTGTCATATTTCTGCTGTTTGATAAGAAACATGAGGTGGACATCAGCTACAGCTCACTGGCAGTAATATGTTGATTACTTCAATGAAGAGAATTCTTATTGGCCTTTGTCATAGTATTTTCTCCAAATTATATGTATTTATTGTTTCCAAAATAGTAACTAGAATTTTTAAATAGTTAAAAAAAAAAACCACTAAACAAAAAGTAACACTCAAATATATTTGTCACTTTTTCTTAGTTTAAAATGAATTATTGAAATCTTTTAAAGATATCTAGTTCAATCTTCTTCTAAGAGTGAAATTCTACCTGTATATAAATAAATTTTAATTGAAAAAAAAAAAAAAAAAAATCAAGATATGAGATTTTAAGCAACTAATAAATAATAAAACAATTTCCAAACACAGTAAAATGTACAGTAGTTTGAAATTGGCTGAACATCATTACATGACAGGAGGAAGTGAACAAAAAAATATTCAACAATAGATTTAATTTGAATAATCATGTGAAATGAATTTGTAAGTTGATGAAATTCTAAAGGATTGTTAATGTTTGTCTTACAAAAAAATAAAACCTTTAGAACTTGCATATAAAATAATGAGACTAAGGCGAGTTTTGATGAACAAGAAGAATCCTGATTTTTTAATATACTAAATGACAAAATTAAGAAAATTCTAAGGTCTTAAATTTTACTTTTTTATTATTAAACTGACTAAATAATTAAATTCTGAATAGACATTAAAGTCATTCAAAGTCAGTAGTAAAGTGCATTATCTTTTTTATAATCAGCATTTAAGAATAAATCAATCTTTAATAACCACTATATTTAAAATAAAATAAAATATTGCAAAAAATATTTATGAATTTCTTTACTTATAATTTTCCTTTTATCAGAAAGGAAAAGTATACAACTCCATAGGTTGCAATACACAAAATGTAAGAGTGGCACTTGCATTAATTCCTGAACATTGACAATCCCTTTCTTTGTGATTTTCAATATCCAACATGTAATCTATGTTAAAATATTTTCCAATTTTATTTAAGAAATACATACCAAAATCTAGTGTGCGTGTGTAATGTAGAAAATGATACCAGCCTAGAAGAAAAGTGATAAAATGGCAGCAATATGTGTTCTATAAAGAAAGGCTTAAATCTGCTCATTATACAAGATTTAAATGGAGTTGATGCTAAAATGTTTAAAAATATTTTTCAGTCTACCACCAGAATTTTATATATATATATATATATATATATATATATATATATATATATATATAAACAAAGACTTGTACTCACAGAAGACTTAAATAGAATGGATGTCATTATTTTACCTTGTGGGGACCCTTTCAGCCAACACTTTCTCAAAAAGTGAACGTTGACGAGAAGCAGAATTCATATTGTTCTTAGTCATTAATTTATTTATAATTACAATCTGTTTTAATCATGTTCCAATTTTCCCTCCTCATTCACTAATGTCTTTGTTTCCTGCTTCTCACCAACATTTACCTTTTGAGGAAGTGTTTGCCAAAAGGTTCCCCTCAAAGTAAAATAATGACGTCCATTCTATTTAAGTATATATTTTCCACACACAGTTATTAAAATGAATGGAAGTCTTCATGTGTTTATTTAATAAATCCTAACTATTATAACACAAGCTGTATAAATATCTAGTCATAACTTTTCTTTCCTTCTTTGCATGAATGGCACCAACACAAACCTCTTGTTCTAGATTGCTACTCACATGGGAATATGTTGTCAACTTATCTCACTTTGGATGTCAGGAACTTTAATCAGTTGGATTTCATTCCAGTTTGTTGTCTTGTAGGGATTGATTTTGGCAATATTTGTTTGCTATGATTGCAACATAATATTTTATCTGTTTTCTTCATCCATTGTGCTAACATTTTTAAGTAAATGGCAATGAATTACCAATTTCTAAACCTTATTCGACAATCTAAACATTATGTAAATTATGACTTACGTAAGGTGATAATTTTGTCCAGATTGTGGTTAGGGAACTCAATCCTTAATGGGTGCTTCACTGTTGCCTTGAGCTATACTCCGCTAATCTTTGTAAAAAGGAGTTTACTGACAAAGGTAGGTCCTCCCCTCTCAAGATTGGTGCAAAATAAGTTTCCTAATTAAAGATATAGTCATGCTACTGTTTTTACAATTTTTTTCTACTCCCCCTCAAAAAAAAAAAAAAAAAAAATCTTTAATATATTGCATTTAACTTCATTAACATATTGTATGTAGAAATATATTCATCAGAGTTTTAAAATAAAGCATTTCCATTATTCAAGTAATTACTGGATTGGCCAAATATGTAATTCTCTATTATTAGACAGCATTAAGAGTCCTAATTTTGGCTATCTTTATTCAAAATATTTGTTTTTAATTGTAATTGCTTTTATATCAACAGGCATTTGTTTTCATTAAACACAAACTGATATATTTTATTTAGATTTTAACATTGAAGGTAGACAAGAATAAGCAAACATTTTGGCATGTTTTATTACATCAACAATAAAAATGCAAGAACAGTGCAGAATGAGGGATTGGCTACATGATTTGCCATATCTGGATATTCAAATGTCTTAAACAGTAGGAAAAAAATTCAAGGTTAAATTAATGAAGATCTCTAACATGGGTAAATATTAAAAGGGTATATTTTAATGAGACTGTCTCCACCATCATTTGTGATAGCTATGAAGTCACTGAATTTATTTTTGAAAAATGGTAAAAGAAAATGACAATTCACTAACAAAAATAGAAACACTCAACTACCTAACATATATAAATAACTTTAAAACTGCTTGTAAAGAGTAAAATAGATAGAAATGTTGATCCGAACAGAAACTATGATGATGATATACAAATGGAGTTTGTTGTAGAGAATTCCCATTACAAGTCATTCAAAAGAAATGGAATTAAACTGCCATATAACAAAATAATCAGGGTATTAACCACAAAAACTTATAAAAATAAATTGGAAAACTCAAATACAATACAAAGCATGAGAAAATAACCATTTTTAGAATTCCATTTTGAAAGAAAGAAAAACTTTCAAATATTTTTCTAATATTTGAGATTTTTTTTCTCATTTTAAGTAATTATCTGTAAAAAGAAAAAAAAAACTAAAAGCTGAACATGTTAGTCATATCCAAAGTGAATTGCACAGGATCCTTCTTAAAATGGACAAAAGAGTAACTTAAATTGATGGAGCGATGAACTGGATATTAATGATTATGCAACAAGGCTCAACATCCAAAAGTTGACACTAATGATTTTAAGAAATGAAGGAAAATACACACAGAACAGTGAAAATATAAAAACAAAACTGTCCAAAATATTGCAGAAATTAAAAAATGCAAGAGTGATGAACATATTACGGAAATGAAATGACAAGAGAAAATATCACAGTCATAGGTTACATAGTAATTCTTCCAATGACTATTAGGCAATGATTAGTTGAAAATTTAGTTGATGTCTTCCTAGTCATGAGTAGCAGTAGAGATATTTTGCTCAGCCCAAATCTTGGTCATTGAAATTGAAGCTAATCTTCCTACTGATTGATTCAATCTGGAAATCAAGACAAAAATCACACACACACACACAACAATTTATCAAACTATGAAATCCTTCAGTTCTAGTTGAAAAATCCTCCAGTGAGATTATGGTCAAGCAAATGGGAAAAGTTTTAAGAATGTTCTTTTCAATGTAGCAAAACTGCTATAAGTAACAGTAAATTTCCAACAAGTTTTATTTGCAGTGTTTATATCTAGAGTAGTAAGATTACTGAAAATCTCACAGAACCTGTAGGTAATCAAAAATTGTAGCAGTTCTAGAAATCATGTTTTGCCCTCAAATTCCTTAATATCTTTTCAGATATGCTTATTCATTATAAATCTTTATGCAATATACAGGAATAGCATTTATTCAGCAATTGATCATGTAATAACAGGCAGTAGTTAAAATTCAAAATGGCTTCTTTGTGAATATGAGCACCAACCTAAAAACTGCAAAAATCTGTCAATTCAGTCTCTTTCTACCTGCATTATATATCACATGAATGTCAACAAGTTTATGTATTAAGTGAAATTACTCATAAATTTTGCTGATTCTGAACACATTTATTGTTCAAAATTCAGATATCTGTTTGTTGACAGTCAAAATATTTGCTAGTCAAATGTTCTGGCCAAGCTTTGTTCTTTTTCATTTTTTTTTTTTAAGAAATAAAAATTTAGTGAGAGGGTGAATAGTATTTAAGTAACTACAGCTTCCTTCCATCCTAACTAACTTTTAATGACACAGTTGACATTATGCAAGTTCTATTCATCATGTCAATCTACCTAGGCTAAATCTGAGGTGGAAGAATCTGAAGATTTACTTGGGAACAGTTTAATACATTTTATTAAGTAATCTACCATGTTAAACCTCATGATAGCTATTTTAGATGATTTCACTTATGTTATTAACTAGTTCCTTTAACAATTTACTCTACTCCTCATTCAGATTCTTGTTATACTTTCTCATCACATCTTCTGAAAAAATACTTTACACATCACAATTTGTTCACTGCTTCTAGCCTATTTGGTAAGGTTAAATGCCTCAACATGTGGAGACTCACCTTCACTTTGTTACAACACTCAGGGCCTCTAGTAAGCGAAACAGATCTTATCATTGCAGCACAGAAAAAATTCAGGAGCATCAGTTACAGCAAAGTAAAAAAAGAAATAACACCAATAAATAACAGCAGCAAAAACCACATTTGTGAAGAAAAGGACTGTAAACCACATTACAAATGATTGAAGTAAATTGACTTGAAAGAAATAGAAAACAAAGCACAACAGTAGGAACTGAAAATGACAGGTTTTCAACATTTATACAAATACTATCAGCACAAGTTAAAGGCTACTCTAGAAAAAATACACTGGGAATTTGACATCCAAACTGCACATCTAATTCAAAAGAAAAAAAAAACAGTGATGATAGTAATGCAAAAAAAAGTAGATTTGCCTGATTATACACATGATTATTCCAACAGAACAGAATGAAGATGAAAAAGTTAAAAAATAGTCCTACCTTCCCAGGAACTGAGAAAACAATAAAATCAAGGTTGGATGAATTTTAAATTCAAGAAAGAATTGAGACTGCTCTGACTAGACAGCATGTAAAAAGATATAGAAAAATGTCCTGGGGATTTGAGAAAATTTGTTGTCATTCAGTCTCTAGTATTAACCACCATAAATGCATAAAGATGATTAATGATAATAATACTACCATCACCTACTGCTTTTACTTGTAAAATCTGTGACAGTATTATTAAGTAAGGAATTTCTTAATTAATTTTTGTGATAAAGAATTATTGTTATTTACATTCAGACAGTTTTCATACTCTCTAATCCACTGGAATTGACCTAGTGGATTAAAGCATTGGTTCATGGATTTGGTGACAGTTCAATCCCTAGGACAGGTAGTATATACTTGGACTCAGTAGAAACTGGGCATGTAATAACTGAGCAATACTAAACAAGAGATCTTTCTAGACATGAACAGTATAATGACAACAATCAACCCACCTATATTAAATTATGGTCTCAGTTTGAAATTTCTTGAAAATTACCTAGAACAGTTCAGATACCTGAAGGCTGTTTGAGAGCATCACAGCCAAAACATGATAAGAATAAAGATGACATTAGTCTGAATAGAAATAAGAAATTTGCCAGTATATTTTATTTCAATTATTACCATTCAAATATTAAATTTCACCATGTGCAGTGCATAATTTGAATTAAAAAACAAAAAATTGAAATGCACAAGCACCACAAATTAAGAAAATGCAACAAATTGGACTCCACCTAAAGGTTCATGAAATTAAAGGTTCAGGATTTAAATGTGCTGTTAGTATCATGCCCAAATCTTATCAAGAAAATCATTTAGAATATCACTTTATTCTAATTAACCCCATTTGATGTTTTTATCATCCTTTGCTTTTTAAAATGTTGGGAAACTAAACATCTTAAGTCAAATTAATTTAAAATTATATAAATAATATAAATATTTTCACATTCAATGACAATATGTGCTGTTCTTCACACCAAACATAATTTGGCAATAACAAAGCAATATCAGAAAGTTCATAGAGCAAGATTCCAGGGCAGGTTCCATGATTCCAGTCACGTGCAAAGGCCAGTGGATTGTTCATTGACTGTCCTCATTGAAGCGTTTAAATTTTTCCATATTTTCTGACATTTTACTGGAGATTTGTCACCCAGAATGCTTATCATTCTCAACTGATATCCTGCATCAGACTTATCTGTCATTGAAACATGCATGCCACTTAAATAATTTTTAATTTTCAACTATTAATTAACTCTTTATTGAACAAGATTGCTTCACTTTCTTCTGCTTACTTACAGGCAACATCATAATTCAATTCTAACAATTTTCTTTTTTCTCTCTGCAGTCTTCTAGAAAATTTTAATTATTTTATTAAGTCAATTCTCTAGAGATTGAAATAAATAGTAATCTGAATATGAAGAAGCTACTTAATATGCCAAATGAAAATTTCTAAGCCAAATTGTGACAAATTTTGTTCAAATGGTCATCAGAAAAACATTCAGTCTAGCATTGTACCAATTCTGTTAAATAATTCCCTGCAGCCACTTTTCATAGATTGCTGCTTTCAGTTGGTCTAATTGGGAGCAATACTTGTTCAAATCACATTTGGTTATCCGGAATTGAGTTCATAAGAGAGGACTCTCTTCTAATCTCACCAAATTTGAGTTGAATAATTTGAGTATGATAATGATCTCCTGTATAACAATTCTTACCCTCAAGTAATGCCTTGATTTGATCAATTTCAACTGATCCATCCAGCCCTTAAGCAATATTAAAAAAAAAAAAAAAAAAGATTTCCAATGTAAACTCCATAAATCAATTTTGACACATCTGCTTCTTCCCAGTACTTTTTTCATAAACTTCACAAATCATTTATATTTGAGTTGCATTTTTACCTTTCATAAAATAAAAGTTACCAAAACTTATTTTCTTGCATCTTCAAAAGAAAAGACATGGCTGCTGTAAAGGTCTCAGCTTGACCCACCTTACAAAATTTGATCAACCAACAGAATTTATATTAAGGATCTCTTTTTGTTTAATTCAAGAACTATTTAACACTCATTCATCTACCTATACTGTGAAGATGGCTTGGAGGTGCCAAATAGTGCTTGAGATTTTAAAAAAAGAACATTGCTGTTATGAATGCATAGAAAAAATAAATACACGTCTGTTTTCAAGGAAGAGCCTCAAATTATTGACATAATTTTTTCTGAAAATATTAAGTTGGTAGAATTTCCATTAGCAGAATTATATGAGAACTATGATTACTTGGGGAAGATATAAGTAGCACAGAAAACATGAATAATCATGTTTTGTGTTCAAGCAAGAAAAAGACTGGGACCACTCAATGTTGACCTCAGTATCCACTTTTATGTTTAAACATGCTCTATATCTGATACTGATATATATATATATATATATATATATATATATATATATATATATATATATAAATAAATAAAGGTGTATTTATTTAGACAGCAAGAATTCATACAAACAAGTTTTATTAAGTACCAAAGTGTTCCCATTTGGAAAATGGAGAGACATAAAAAAAATTGAATATACAAATATTGTCAGTGGTATTTAATAAAACTTGTTTGGATATATGATAAAATAGTTTTAAGGTAGACTATATTTATGGGTTAAAGTGCTCAATATCAAGGATAGAGTGTATGTAAATATAAATATATATTTGTTGAGCTACTCTTCCATAAACATGGCCTAATGAATGCACATTTTTCTTTTCTTTTTTTTTTAATCGGAATCACCCCAAGTAAGGCAATAAAGCCACTAAAACTGAGGGGTTACTGAGTGTGGAAGAATTAGGAAAAGAATCATTAATGATGAGCAAAAAAAGAAGAGAGTAATCAGGTGGACAATAGATAGTTATTGACATTGCATATAAATTTTTGCAGATTAAAGTTGGCTGGAAAGCATGGAGCTAGAAGGGAGTTCCACAATTGAGAAGTGCAAGAGAAGAAACTGTTAGCATAGAACTTACAGCTACATTTAGCCATTTCAACTGTAAATTGAGATCTTGATGCCAGTCTAGTGCTGTGTTTAAATTCAAAAACTCTAGGTACCATAGTGAGGAGCTCATTTGAACAATTACCATGAAAGTATTTATAGAAAAGACAGAGAGATAACCTTACAATGGTGGGAAAGTGACTGGAGCTGAACTGCTAGATCAGGACCAATGACGTTACAGATTCTTCTTTGGATCTTATCAAGGAGCTCAAGGTAAATAGCAGGAGCACCAGACCATATGTGGCAGCAATATTCTAAGCATGGACGAATGGTAGACATAGATATGCAAGACAGATTCTGGAGAGAAAAATTGTCTCACCTGACATGGTGAACTTTCTTAGCAGCTGACCTTGTAAATGAGAGTAAACGATTAATGGAGAGAAGTTTAATTTTGGAGGCGTTAAAATTAACAAGCCATTTTTTGCTCCTGTTAACTACGAACTTACGATCATTTTGGATATTGGATGCCATTTCGAAATTACAAAATAAAAAAAAATGCTAGAAACGAAATAATTAATGCACAAACTTTGTAAAGAGCATGATTTTTTATTTACAAAATAAAAAAATGCTAGGAAGGAGCATTTCTTTTTATTTTGTAAATAATCATGCTCTTTTCAAAGTTTGTTTTATTTTTAATTTAAAATAAAAGCTTTAGTTTATTATTTGTTTTTTTAATTTACAAAGAAAGATTTACTATAAAAAAAACAACAGTTGAAAAAAAAAAACAAACAACATTTGTCATCGCTTTTTGACACAACTTAAGTGCACAGTAATTTAGACGAGTAAGATCAGTTAAGAACAGTAAAAAGGCTGTTAATTAATTTTTCATGTGCAAAATGTTCCACAGTGAATATAGTTAAACAAGGCCAGTAATGGCTGAAAGCTGAACGTGACCGAGTCCAAACTTCTATTGTCGATAACACCAAAATGGTAGGTTTTATCAAAATTTAATTGTCATTGTGAGTTCAGCATGTACATTTACACGGAAATATGATGATTTGGGAAAATTTTAATAGATATTTAGCGTGGGGCTTAAAAAGCAAATTTACTGAGTAAATTGTTGTGTCATCAGCATAGATACCAAGTTAAGAGCTGATGTCATCAGGAAGATCATTAATGAAAATTAAAAATAGAGTAGGACCAACGATGGAGCACTAGAGGGGGGACACCTGTGTTAGTATGAAAGGATCTAGCTGAGTGGACATTCAGGATAACTCTCATTCCATGATTTGAAAGGAAAGACTGGATCAGTTAAAAAAGTGTCCAGAGCTTTTCAGCTTGTGGAGAATACCTTAATGCTAGACACTGTCAAAGGTTTTCAAGATGTCCAATGGAATAGCCCGGGCTTCACCATTTTTATCTATAGCATGATAGACTTTTTCCATGATTATCATTAGTACATCAGCAGTTGATCTGGAGAAACAAAAGCTGTATTGCTTGTCTGAGAAAAGGCCCTGTGATGAAAGATGATGAACCAATTCAGCATTGATTAGGTCTTCTAGGAGTTTCTCAAAAAGCAGTAGAAAGTTAATAGGCTGATAGTTGGACGGCTCACCAGATGATGACTTCCAGCAGGCAGGAAATCAGGATGCAGTGAGGCATTTATTATCCAGTTTAGAGAGAACAGGAGCAGGTTCAGTTTTGCAAGGGAAATAAGTAGTGAAGTCCATGATTTGAGTAAAGGTATTGGGCAATGAAAAAATTTAGTATCTGAACACTGACAACATCAGTCTCCTTAGAATGTTTAAGCCATGTGTTCTGGTGAGAAATTAAAGTCACCAAAGACAAAGATGTCTCTGTTCTATACTGTCAGCAATTATGTCTAATATAATGCAATCCTGGGAAGAGGGGGAGTAATAAAGGAAAAAGAGATAGCAAACAGACTTTAGCAATGAAAGACAAGCACATAAAGTAGTCTAGGGCCTCAAGAGACAATTCCCTGGCCATTGGAAGATTATCCCAGATGTAAACACCAAGGCCATACATCTGAATGCAAAGAAGATCATCAGTAACAATGAAACAATTTAAGTTAGTTTCACAGAGGGCAAAGATATCTAGCACCCGTTCCAAGAAGAAAGATTCTATGTTGCAAAAGTTGGAATGAATACCATAATTATTAGTGAAAGAAAGGTTGAGGATTAGGTGATTTTTTATTTGCTTAAGCCTGAAAGACTGTCACTATCCAGCATTGATACCTATATCCCCACTACTTATATTTACATACTCTTTCCCTGATACTGAGCACTTTTCATCCATAAATAAAGTAAACCTTAAAAAATAAAGTTATTCATTCTTTATTTCCCAGTATGAATTGAACCAGACTTTCAAGAATCAAACTTGACTATGAAAGTTACTTAATACATTTTTGAAACTGTCATTCTTACATATTTTTGCTACATAACAGAGTTCCAATTCATTAAAAAAAATAATGCTGTTTTTGTCTAAAAATGAATACTGATAAGTTTGGATATAAATTGATTATATCTATGACTCACAGAAGCTTAAAAAAAAAAATCAGTAATCCAAATACATTTACCAAAATATTTGATAAGCTTCAGAGAGAAATCATGCGAAAATGATAGTGTACTTCTTGAGATTGAGTTGGACACAAAATCACCTACCATATTGAAATGTTTCCCACTTGCACCAAGTTTCCCAGCTTGTTATACAAAAGTAAACTCAGTGGCTCAAACTAAAGAGATGCAATGGATTACTTTTATTTCTTAATTGAATTGTATGATCATAAAATTCACTTCAAAGTGGAAGTCTGAATTCCAATACTACTTGGATTTTGATAATTTTCCTGCTATTTCATAAATTTTGTTTTGTTAATCTTAAAATGTTACTTGTCAATCAATTAACAGTTTTGGAACACTTTAGTAACAAAAAGAAACATACACACATGCACATTTCGAGACAATCATTGGATTTGCATCATCAAAAATCAGTTTTTCTCATAGAAAAGTTTTCACTTTAAATCCATGAAATAATATAATTTTCTGTTTATCAAAAAATAAAATTGCAATCATTTTTGCATATTAATATTTCCAGTAAATATTCTTCGTTCAGGTTCCAAAAGCAAATTATAAAATTTGTTGCAATAATTAAGTTTTCTCAGTAAGTAAATATCTATTTATTCTAGTTAATATTGAAAGTTTACAGAATATGAATTATTAAATTTTATGAAACTTAAGAAATTCACTTTTAAAACTGATGATTAAAAAAAAAAATTAAAGAAAGAAAAATTTTTACAAGTAGAAAAATTATCTCAATGTATCTTGGCTTTGAATTGGTTTATCACTTGAGTTTACAATCACAGGACTGTAAAAGTATTAAACTGAATTTAAAAATACAAAACCTTTCGATGAATAAAAATAGCAACAAATTTTTGAAGTAAGAATTTATAATTCACCAAATGACATGAGTTTCCAATCAAAACTTAAAAACAATTTCCTATTCAAGGTAAAAAGATATTTTTTATTTTCTCATGATATGCAAATGTTTAATCAATTGGTGTTATGGTCATTTAACGAGACTGTTTTGCTCTGAAATTATATAATAACTGAAAGATTTTCAAATAATATTTCAAGTTTCTGCATACAAAAAATAAATAAAAACGACATCTATCTAAAACTACTTATTCATTGGAGCCAAAGATAGATTCATAAATCACTCATTAAATCTGAGCAACTATTTTAAAAGATGGGAAATATGCTTATTAAACAAAAGTTCAAATTTTTATCACTATAAAGAAATTAGTTTTTCACTAATTTTGGTTATTTTTCATAAATTTTGTACATCCTTTCATAATATTCAACATTTTCATGAATACTGGTGGACAAGTTAAATATTTCAAGTATATTAGTAATATTTTTTTAAAAGTTGAAGCTCCTTGATTGGCTGTACATGATGAATTCTGGCTTTATCCAGCACAACTATTGAGATTGCACTGAGATTTAGCACTAATTTAAATGCATAAATGGTCAGAAATTTTACCACATCACAGGAACCATTAATGATTTCATATACCTGTACTTTTTCAGTCCAGATTGCTATTATTAAAAAATAAATTTCTTTCTCTTTCTACTGGAACTATATGAAGGATTACATTCACTGGTGAACATGCAAGGCAGTTGGAGATATGCATAGGGAACACAATTCCATGTAAAAATGCCAAATTTTGTAACAGTATATGGGATAACACCGTCACATATGCATGACTTAGGTTTAAAAGCCAAGCTGAGTTTCACTCAAGTGATACTTTTTTGCATCATTTTCTGGACCAAACTGTTTAATATTGCTTAAATATTTCATGATGTAGTTGAGTGCTTTGTTTCAGAATCGTTGAATTCTTGATTTCAGTAGTCCATTTTCACTCACTTTTCTGCTCCTTTCCTTTGGTTCAATTGGCTTACCCTTTGAAAATTTCCCAGTGAGCCTCTCTATGTTAGCTGAGTCATATCTAGCAACTTCAGCTTCTGATCAATCATTCTCTTAGCAATTGATATTTTGTTTTCTCTCCAATAAACATACTGTCTCCTATTCTGCTGTTGTATTACTACAGGCTGTTCAAGTTTTACAATTTTTATTAAGTATTATTCACTTATTTTTATATGGATTATTAATATTGTGTTAAATTATCGTCCACCAATAATCATGAAACACTAATAAGAACATCTGAAAAATAAATGAACATTTATATCTGAAACATTCCATATAAAAAAAATGTTAATCTAAAACAGTATTTGAGTGTTATATAAATTACTCAAAACAATGAATATTTGCATTTCTTCTAGGTTAATTCAATGTCAATTTTTAGTTTTCACTCTTAAAAGCTGGTTTAAAGAATTGCATCTTATAAATTCCATTCTCTTCTATGTAGAAGAGACATTAAATAGACAATTAGATTTCCATTAAATGCTTATCACTTTCCAAAACATTTGATGAAAATGATAAAAAGTAATCTATTATCTCCTGGAAAAGAAAGAAATACACACAGAGAAAGTTATTTCTGCAGAATGATGAGACAGAATAAGAGCTTGTGATTCTGTGAAAGAATATAAAATTTATAAATTACTCTTGACTAAATTAACTTAAATAATGTCAACAGTATTTTATAATTTTTTTAATGCACTGGATTTCAGCATTTCATACTTCCTGTCACAACTGTCTTGCTACAATGAGAGAGAATTTAATAAAATATCAATGAAGTTCAATTCATCTATTAAAAAGCATTGATTTTCCTCAGACCATTTGGTTTAGTTTTTAAAATTTCCACACTATTTTGCAATTCATTCTCAATTAAAAGATTTTACAATATGGTACACAGACATGAAAAAAATGATTTAATCCATATTCTAATTGAAGAATTAAATGATATGCAATCAATAACTTTAGATCTCTTCCATGTTAGATTATTTTCATACACATCAAAGTATATCCTAACATTTAATCCAAATTATGGATATTTTACAAAAACATTATTTATGACCAAAGTTAAGAGACTGTTTTGTTGTTTGACAAAATGTAAATTTACTCGATATCATTGGTTGCAGAATTGTTAAATTGTAGCTTTAAAAATGTAGAAAATAAGAAAAAATATTTCCATTTGGTTTAGTTTATCAGTGTAGTGATATACAAGACTTTCTCAAGAAGTTTTATTGTATATAAATAAAAGAGTACAAGATTTTAACAATGCCATTAAAACTTCAAAATATATCTGAACTGACTTCATTCAGGCTGCTTTAATCTACAACAGAAATATTTAACTGCAAAGGGAAACAACTATGATTGCCAGATTTTCTCCACAACCAAAGCCGAAACACAAATTTTATACTCCTTTTTCTGTCATTCATCTAGGACAATCTTATGGTGTACAGAAGACTCAATTGATTTCATTGCCTCTCCACTCATTTTTAAGGTGGTCAGTGTTGTTTTTTAACAGATACTATTTTCTTAAAGAAAAAAAGTCAGTTTGCATTAATTGTCAATATTTCTGAAGCATTTTTCTTAGGAATGGAAATCAGACAATTAAAGAAATTGTTGAGTATAAGTACAATTTGTTAAGTAGAATTTCTGCAATAAAATAAAAAGTGTTCATGTTTGTTGTTGCAGGCATCAGACAGATTTTAAAAATAATTAAATAAAAAATGGATACATCTGTTTACTAACAAACTTGTTTCATTTCTTAATGTTTTTTTAAAAATGAAACAAACTTGATATCTTGGACATAGTGGTGACTCACACACAGTGTCAGTTTGACACTCCTTTATCCAAAGAGGAACAAAGTTATCCTAATGGCACAATCAATTTCATTTAAAGTTATTTCATTTTTCAAATACTAAAACATTTGGGCTTCAAATAATCATTTCAGAAGCATTCTATTCAAATCAGTAACATTATGAACCTAACAGCAACAAAATAGTCAAGAACAAAATTAGCTATGCATTTCAGCTAATAGCTACTGGCATAACCATTTTGGCCAATAACGAAGTAAACATTTTCTATAGTTAGTAACTAACCAACTACATAATTCTTTCAGCATATACTTTCATTCTTCAAAAGCAAACCATTCTAACTTTATTAAATTTTAGTGTTGTCTTGTATGAAGCCTAAGTTTTTGCCACAGATTTTCTATTGGATTCAGGTTCAGATACATTGCATGTCAAGGTAAGATACTGATTTTGTCTTTGAGACAATTTTTCAGTGCATTTGTGTGTTCAGAATCATTATAATCTTGGATAGGGAAATGTCATCTTCTAAAGAGGTAAAAGATTTTCCTTTCAAATATCATGGTACTTTTCTTTTCCATGGTTCAGCTGCTTTTAAACAAATGGTCCATTCCATTTCCACTACAACACTCCCAAAGCACAAGATTGCCACCAACCCCATATTTTACATGAGAAATGATGTTTCTTGGGTTCATAGCTTCACTTTTCCTCCACAAAGTTTCTAACCAAATAATTCTCATCTCATCACTCCATAATCTTTTTAAAAAGTAGGCATGTAAGCCTGGCAATGATGACTTTTAAACAAAAGTGTTTTTCTTGGATATTGAGTACAGAGAACACTTACTTACAACGATACATTTACTCCATTGTTTGACAAATCCAAAACTATATTTTTCTGCACAACATTTCTTGTATTAAAAAAAAACACTTTCTGTGCAATCAGACTTTAGAATTACAATCCCTTCCAAAAAGAGCTGCAACAATTTTGTCTCATGATATTTTTCCATAATATACTGTACAGCTGATTTGGTAAATGAAAACTACTTAGCTGCATCTCCAAAACTCATTCCAGAATTGCAAGTGTTTATACTTCATGGTTTTAAATCTAGACAAATCTTCACCATGTTGTTGATGTCCAGTTTGAAGTGAACAACGCATGTGTTGATTATAGGGAACTTAAGGTCTTCTAAAATTTTACAATTCCCAGATACAGCTTAATAGACTACTTCATCATAACAGAATATAAATATATTTTCTGAATTTTATATAATTACAACCATTTTTTGATATTTGAATAGTTTTTTCCTGGTTTTGGAGTTCAGGCCAAGCCTAGGCCTGCTACTGATAACATGCAACCTAATACAACCTGCTGCATGGATGGCTGATTGGAATCCGAGCCAGCTCCTCCACTAGCTTTTCTGCTGGTAAGGAGAGTGGCCTATCACCCAACAGGATAAAAAACAAGACCTGTCAAAAGGTGGATGAGCTTCTTATAGGAGCCAATAGCTTATATAGACACACACACATTACACATACATTTTATATATATATATATATATATACACACACACACACACACACACACACACAAGGCTAGAATGGGATCTCAAAACTTGAATGTCAACTTTCCTAGAGATAGTGTCTTGATAAAAACAATCAGTGTACATAGACTATAATGAGTATCTGAGTTGGGCATCAGGAAAAGCATCTGATCTTGTAAAAACATACCTCAAATCATTACAACCCACTTTGCTTTGTGTGAGACTAATCCCAGTCATGCCCCAACAAAAAAGACAGCTATGTATGTATGTATGGCCAATTTTTTAGTGCTATATTAATAATGCTACAGTATTAAATAAATATTTCTGAAATAGATTATGAGTATTTATTTCATGCCTAAGATCATATTCTATCTGTTATATATTAAAAACAAAATCAGTTTTAGTATTTAGAAGTGAATTATATTATTTTAAATGAAATTTATTGTACTATATAGATAATTTTATGCCTCACTTTATAGAGAACTGATACACATTGTATTTGAATTTAAATCACTAGTTCATTGCTTTCAAATGTCAGAAGCAGTGAAGCAAACATCTTTCATCATGAATTAAATCATATGTTGCATAAAATAGAAAGAGAACACAGACAGTAGGTCAATGTATACCCTATCCTATATAAGAGATGAAGACTGAAAATCAGGAGTAATGATCAATATAAAAGGATATGTTTTACAAAAGATTTACAAACTTTTCACAAAATGTCGAGCATTCTGATCTACTTATTACAAGTAGTTTTCCATCACTGAAACTCAATCCTTTAATTCCTTAGGAGATTCAAGGACTATCTTTCAGAGATCATATCACAATGGCACTAAGATGGGTACATCCTGGTGCCTGCAACATCTATATAAATCAAATACACCATATTATATTTGCACATGTAGACATGCAAAATAATATAAATTCCTGCTACTAACAGAAATCTGAAATTCCTGTCTACTACTTTCAGAAAGAAGGAAAGAAAACTACTAGATATATTATACAACTAAAAAAACATTTGCCAAAATGTAATGATAAAAATAGCAAGGATGAAAATCCAATTTTGTTAGAACCATTGAAAGTGCAATTAAAAATTCAGGTTTGATTTACACACAAATAAGAAATAAATGAGCAAAAAATGTGTGACTTCATATTTGCGCTTCTTTTTTATCTAACAGTTACTCTTTTAAAATAAAATAAAATTTACAGTAAGGAAGTATAATGAGTTTTGTATAGAATTTATATTTGTAAAGAAATGTTGACGTTGATAGTAAAAGCTATTTCACTTTTTGTCACAAATCCCTTAATATATAATTGTCGATTCAAATTTTCACCATAGTTCAATACACTTTATAAATTTACTCTCTATTCACAGAGATTAAACATTGAAATAAAAGAAACTTGCTGATTTCACACTATTCATGAAGATAAAACTTTCTTCCAAATTGGTACCATTGTGAAATTATTAAAAACATTATGTAAATTGTACAAATTACTTAAACAGAACAAAATATAAAATTAATAAATTTTGCTATTTTGAACTTTCATTAAAATTATTTAATAAAACTGAATCCATGGTAGCTATCATAAAGTTAATGCTAATATCAAGGAAACTTGAGTAAAATAAAAAAAGGCAATATAAGAGTGGATTGTTAGCTGAAAGAGATTATGTACAGAATCTAGGATCATTTTTATTTTCAACTTTTCTTTGAAAATTTAGAAAATAAACGCTGGAAATACTAATATACATGGAATTAATGTTTAAAAAATGAAAAATCTAATGTTCCAAATAACTGTAAAAAATATTTCAGCAGTAGATTTTTTTGAAAATTTATGTAAACAAAAATGACAGACAAGCTATTTCTTTTCACATGAAAACAATTTAACTATTTTAAACACATCTTTTGTGTCATAAGTGATATAGTTTGGCATGCTAGTGAAGTGTGGGTAGGAAATATGACAGTGAAACAAAATATAAAATTAAATTTATACAAATTTAGATTTAAAAAGTCTTTAAATGTTCAATTTGAAAAGTGGCAGCAGTTCCTCAAGTGCCATATGGCCAGAAATTTTACATGATTTATGTACAAATGGAAAAAAAAAATTTCATACCAAGGGTAAATTTTGAAAACATTAAAAGTGATATTCAAAAATGACACAGGTGGGTGGAGTTGGGTGGGGGTGAGGTGAGGGACCTTAAAATGAGATTCATTTTAAGTTTAACACAACTCCTTACAGAGTGTGTTCAATATCACTGATGCTACACACTTAAATACTGTCACATATCGATGCAGCATGCACAAATTTGGCATCATGATGAACTGAAATCAAGATTTGTTTTTGTGGTGTTTGTTATTTTCTTGGGTAGTGTCAGCAGAACTTTCCGACAGTGTTTTTCTGCTTTCAAAGCCACATGAGCATTGTTTTCAGGTATATCTGGCCGATCACATTGAACTTGATCCAAATTGTTTAATTTCTCATCATTCTGTGGCAACATCAGTAGCTGCTCCTAAAATTTATTGAGAAGAATTATTTAGTTTATATGAAAGGAAAAAGATAATGTAAATGTGAAGTTCACAAAATCACATACGAGTTGAAATGTTAATTTGCATCCTTTATTTATATTGTCTTTTTAAACAAGAAAATCAGTTACCTAAAATCATTTTGTTCCCAAAATGTAATTCTATTAAAGAATTAACTGAAAGATTAATTGTATTGAAACAAATTTCATGATTTATCACTTGCCTTTTAATTAAGAACATCTATTTGAAGAACTTACCTCTGCCCGATCAAAACGAAACAATCGCCATGAACTGCTGCCATGAGATTGCCGTTCAGTATCAATAGTTTCTGTGCTTGTTCTTTGATAGGAAGGATTTGTAAATGTAAGAGTAATGAATTCTGGAGCTGATCGACGTCGTTGTCTAAAGAAAAGATTTATTTTATATTAAGCAGAGACAACAAGTTTTATTAAATATTCTACAAATATATTTGAACATTTCAAAGCTACCATACATGATGCTTTAAAGTTGAATGATTTTTCTTTATATTGTCTAAAGAAAAAAATTAAACTTCATTAAGGCTAATGATAACAAAGTCATTGTTTTGTTACTCTCTAAACACAAAAGTAATTGACAGTGTGCATAAAACTCAATAAGTGGTCCATAAAAGTGTCTTTGTACCAGAATATGCTTAACTGAAGTGAATCAATGATTTGTCTGTATTTGATGATTGGTTCCTTAGATATGACAGTTTGGTTTCAAAGAATGCATGTCATTTATAAGATTCTCCTTCAAGTTCCTTTCACTAACATCATGGTATTGCTACAACTTTTCAGCATTATGCACGCATACATTTCTGAAACAAAGCAGGAATACATTTTACTTACCTTTTCCACATAACAAGGATAAAAATAAAACCTATAATGACAGCAGATGAGAGCACACCAGGAATGACAAAGGTGGAAAAATGACGAGATTCTGTAAAAAAATAAATAAAAATATAGTATAAAACTATCATTATCAGCAATCAAAATGTTATATTTTTATTTCTGTAAATTTTACAACTTATTTTAAGTTATATTAAAACATTAAATTTCTAGATTGGCATCTGATATTGTTCAAATTAAGAACATGGTTTCATAGAAATTATAAAAAATTAAGTCAATTCATAAATAAAACATGATTAAAATAAAACAAAAGTCTGTGCTGACTTCATCAAGAGATTTTTATCTTAAAACTAAATATTTACAAATTATAAAAGCAAAATTACATTTATTATATAAACATTTCTTCCCATATATTAAAACCAAATGCATAAATTTTGTTTGCTTCTTCATATGACAAATTAAAGTTACAATATTCAATATTTATTGTCAAAAACAATCTAAAATTTCTTGAACATATTCCAATACATTACAGAGAATAAGAAATTTGTAAAATGCCTGATATATCAAAAAATGTAGTTTGGAAATCAAAGTTAATCTCACATCTCATTTAGGTACATTTTAAATCCTAGCATATGTAAGATTTTGGAACTGAATGACAGTAATCAATAAAGTAAACAGGATTGAAAAGAGACAAATTAATGAAGAGATAAAGGAAAAGATTACTTTGAAAATTACCAGACAGATTTGTATTTAATTCAAATGTCAGAGCATTAGAAAGTTTAAAACAATTTTTAAAATCTGTAAAAATAAATAATGTAGGTCTATATCACAAGTTGAAGTTTATAATTTAAAATGCAAGACATAAAAGTATATAGGAATCAAAGATTAGAAAAAAATAATTTGGCTTTTATCATAATGAACCAGAAGAACTAAAGGTACAGCATTTGGTCAACAGAACAAAACCAAACAGAATATTTTGTATGCCAGTTTTGTTTGTATTAGTGTCTTTCAATGATTCCAGGACATTCTTTCAATTTTCATTTCTGTTCCTCTCTTTGCTATGATCTATTAACTGTATATTCCAACTATCCTGGCAAAAAGAGATGTTGTCATATTGGCATAAACAGTTTTATAGCAGGTTTAACTACCGAGATTAAAAACAGACATTTTTGGCAAAGTTCAAGTTCACTGAAAAAGGGCCTCATTTTTGAGCCAGCATCTGCTACCTGGAATCTATAAATACCAAAGATAAAAAAAAAGTGGGTTCTGTGTTGTGAACTCGGATATGGATCACTCATCAACTGAATCGACGTTCCCCACTTTGCCAACGTAGATTCTCAAAAAAGTTAAGTACTTACTTTTCTCTTCTTTTCAAAAGTTTTATTAAACACACCTCAATGTATGTAAATGAACTTTCCCTTCTTCTCAAAGGTTTTATTAAACATGCCACAGGGTGTAAAAAAAACATCAAATAAATATTTGTTATTAAAAAATCTATGTTTTTAGTTTCATTCAAAAATTCACTTGTTTAATTTGATGCATTGCATAACCATTACTCTGTTACATTTTTTTTTCAAAGTGCATAGTTCAAGATTATCTTATTCTGGACAGAACCCAGAATAATTGGAATAACAACTACCTAAATTATATTGTGCACCAACAACATACCATGATCCCCCAATAGATCTACCTGGTCCAAGAACTGAACTCAAAATTACTATACTACCAAATTTACAAGCCAATACTTTAATCAACTAGGCTATTGTTCCTTGAAACAATCCTGAATCTAAAACTTGGAGCCTTAAACTTAAGCTTCTTATTGCCAGTCTCCTGTTGCCACTTTAATGATTGACGTGCTTTGCTCCCACTTATCAATTTATCATTCATGAGCAAAAGTAATCATTGGAAAAGATTAAATTATTTTCTTCAAACACTTTTCTTTAATCATTTAATTCAAAGAAAGCAAAAGCATTTTCCATAACAATATTGTATAAGTTTGGTTTTAGAATGGCTAATTTGTAATTAACATTTTATTCATTTGCATAAAAAGATTGAAAGTAATCTTACCTGCTTCATGACCATCTTCTGGCTGACATAATCCAGCTTTAATTTGACTTTTGTTGCATCTAGAAAATATTTCATTTTATTGAAAAAAATATTAATGACTAGTTTTTCAATCAAAAAAAGACATCCCTGATAAAACAATGTTACAACAATTTAATCAGCAAATAACTAAAATAACTGCAGTCATAACTGTTTAAAATTCTATAAGTAATCAAAGCCTTCCAAGCTTTTCCTTCATAAAAGGAATTAAAATATGTCACTGGAGATTAAGTAACATTACAATTCAAAGATTGATTTATATTGCATGTGCTTCCTCCTCCTTCTAAACAGATATCAACTTATAGTCAGGGTAGGTAATTTGTTGATCACAAGATATTTGCAACCTGGATAGTCAAAGTTTACAATAAACACAAGACATTAATAGTAATTACATCTTCATTTAAATTCCTATTCAAGGCATTGGAACTGACAAGTATTAATTTGTATGATTAAAACATTGCATCTGAAGTTAAAATAAGATTTCATCTGAAATTTACCAGTGATAAAATTTTAATTATTGTGTTGAAACAAAAGTTCATATCATATTTTCAATGTATTTCAAAGACAATATTTAGATATTTGTACATAGATTTATTCAATGCCATTTTTCCACTATCTTTCGTCATCTTTTAGTCAGCTTCAGGATTCTACCATCCTAGAACTTGGCAAATTTCTATAGGTTATAAACAGGTCTAAGTGATTTTACAGGCTTCCTGAGACCGGACGAAAATTTTGTAGGGATCAAAATAAGTGGCAATCCAAAGGTGCATGGGTAAGTGTATATGGCAGATGTTGTATGCCATCCCCACTGAGCAGTATCAATTTCTGCTGGGTCAGCAAAGTGATATGAGGTCAGACATTATCATGATGGAAGATGGTACCCTCCCAATTGGCCAATTCTTGATGCTTTTCATCAAGTGCTGCTTTTAATTGGTTCAATTAAGAAGAATCTGAATTCAACATCAGATTTTTCAGAAGGAGCTTATAGTACACAATATCCTTCCAATTCCACCAGATAGACAGCATCATCTTCATCAGATGCACACTAGTTTTAGGAGTGGTTAACAGCAGCTAAGTTTCTTCTCCAGGACTTTTTCCCTTCATATTGTTGTAAACAACCTATTTTTCATCACCTGTAATCCTTCTTTTCAAATGTGTAGTTTGTGTTACATTTGAGCAAAGAATAAAAATAGAAATATGATCTATTAAATTTTTATATTAAATAAGGAACTGAAATATTGTAGCAATTCATGTATCCACATGTTTACAATGTTCATGAGATATATGAAGTGTTTCTGCATTGTCCATGTTGTATGACATGGATTATTTTTAATTAACATTTTGATTTGGTCTGCTGGAATCTTCTCATTATTCCAGATCAAAATTTCCATTTCTGAACCTCACAAACAACTTATGAATAATACTCTCAGGTATAGCACCATTTCCATAAATGACATATATCTTCTTTGCTGTTTGTGCAGTAGTTTTTCATTTCCAGAAATAAAAGAGCATCAAATATAATTTTCCTCCATTTTCACTTTTAATGTAAAACCATTCAAAATTTGCAATCCACACATGAATAATATAGAAATAGGCATTGAAATATCACCTTTCAGAATATGTATACATGTCAAATTGTAGTCACATGTGGAAAAAAATCACATGTTCAAACACTACTTGCCAAAAAACATTACAAAACATTACTTTTATGCAAAATATTCTTCTAAAGCAACTCATATACAAATGGATGCTGAAAAATTCTTGGCTTAACCCACTTCTGAAAATCTGATCAAACGTTTTTAAGAGTTTCTTGTTCAGGCTAAGTATTTTTCAGTACCCATATATACAAGAAATATATTATTATAAGCATCTGAAATCTAGCATTTCTGAATAACAAGGACAATTAACAAAAAAAAATAAATTAAACATTTATATAAATAGGAATTAAACATATTTCTTTTGTTTCATTCTCCATGAAATTTGTTTCAAAAGAATAAAATTTGCTAGTGTTGAAGTTTTCATGTTGAAATAAAAGCAAATACAGATCAATTATTTTTACCGATTAGACTGGTGTGACCCTTGAGTTGAGCTAGACTTTTTTGCAAACAAATCATCATCATTTGAACTGGAAATGAGTGGCACTGAGAAGAAATGAACAGAAAATTGGTTTTAGTTTCATAAGGTTCAATAACAAAATGATTGATACAATAATTACATTTATATTACATGGGATAACTTTAAGTATTAGTTCCCATATTGAAAATGAAAACACTATTTTGCAAACAATGTACATAAATAATTCACAATCAAATTTTAAACAAGGTAATTAACTGTATCTATATCTACATTGTTTTAGCAGCAAATTTTGCAACTTACCAACAAGACATGGTCGAGAATCTGGATATGTAGGGCAAGCACACTTGTAACCATTTGGACGTGCTAAACACAAATGTGTGCAACCACCATTTCGAATGGCACATTGATTGGTACCTATGAAAGAAAAATTAGGGTTATGCTGCTAGTTTTAAAAAATGCAAACACTATAGATAATTTTTGGCAGTGTTAAGAATAAAATATGAAATTTTATGGTTAAATCTAATCTTACAGCAGAAATTAGATTTTTAAGCAGAAAAAGTTGATATACAACTTCCTAAGTTTATGAGAAAAGCTGGAGATATTTTTCAGGAGAATTGACAAAACTTATCCTTAAAATAATTTGAACTATTATATTTTTGTATTTACATATTTAGAATTAACTAAAGGATCTTGTAATCAAGTCTATAAATCATTTCAAATAAATTCTTCTTTCACAAAATCTTGGAGTTGAAAGTAGGAGACTTACCTGTTTGCCTAAGTGGAGACACAACACTAATAGCCATGAGGCCCTCCATGTTGTTTTGGATTACAATTCTATTTAGTCCTGTCATTTTGTTTGCACGGTGTATTGATTTTGTCCTCCAATCAGTCCAGTATATGTAATCACCAAACTATAAAAAATCAAATATAAATATTATATTTATCACTTTTCTTACCATAAAAATAAAATTTTAAATGATTTTATTGCTTATAACAAGATGATTTTGTTAAAATAAATTTCAGTATTTTTTTCTAAAGAATAAAACAAGTTCCATAAAGTATCTTTGTGAAATTAGATGATAAATACATTTTCTTCTTATCTACCTACAATATTACAAGACTATATAATTATATCTTGAAAATTTTACAAATATTGGTTGATTAATACCAATTATAGTAAGAGAAAGAGACTAGAAAGAGACTAGCGCTACCTCCTCAAGGCACATGATGTAAGCCTACATGTTGAGTCAGGCCCTCACTAACAAATTCAGGAATTCTTTTATCAGAACAATCAGAATGAGTTTTCTGAGTTGCTGTACCATCATAATCACCATTCGATTCATCCAACTCTTTCCAAATTCTCTACACTGTCCTCAGATTGATACACAAACACTCAGAAATGAGCTTCCAGCACACAAATTCCAAGTAGTACAGTATGCCGTTTCCAAATTTCTGCTGCTCTTTTTCTCACAGACGGTGCCCAACTGACCCTACTATACCATGCAGTCAACAAAATCAAAAACAAACATCGTGCAGGTGCAAAATTAAAAATATAAAATAGCGACAATTTAACCACCGGTGTGTGTGTGTGTGTGTTTATTTATATATATATATATATATATATACTTCCTATGATGTTACAACAAGTGAAAAAGTTTTTTTGCTATCATCCTTGACTACATATTGAGAAGTTCCATCAACAAACATCATCTCAGTTTCATTTTATCACCAAAACTTTCAAGTCAATATCCTGTAAAAAAGTTGACTATGGAGATGACTGAGCTATTGCTGCAGACACCATTACCAATCCCACAGTTCTCCTACATCATCTAGAAAATGCTGTCAATGATATCATTACTTTTAAAACTGAATTATAGGCTTCAACCTAGCAAGGCTCAAAACAAACTATCTCAGGTGAATCAATAAAATCTGTCGAATTGTTTACATACCTAGGAAATATAAATAAATAGACCCATTATAGATAAATTCTACTGAAAATGACATGAAAATTCACATAGCTAAAGCCAGGGCTGCCTTGAATAAAATGAATGTACTCTGGAAATCTGATCTACTAGACAACCTCAAGCAGAGATTCTTTCCTCTTACTGTAGAGGAAGCTTCAATGTATGGTGCCACTGCCTGGACATTAACTAAAACCCTACAGTCTAAGCTTGATGCCAAGAGCTATATTTAACATTTCTTGGCAACAGCATCCAACTACATCACATCTCTATGTACCCATCCCTAATATTTCTACAATCTTACACAAATGCAGAATGTACTTTGCAGGACACAGTTGATGAGCAAAACAAGAACATGTGAGTGATGTACTCTTCTGGACACCTAGCCATGGAGCAAGATGGGTTGGTTGCCCACCAACCACTTACACTGACCAGATATGTTATGACACAGAATGCCTCCCTAATGATCTCCCAACCTTGATGATTGGTGTAATAGACTTATCATGAATGTTCGAGCTAGCTCGACAGAATAACATATATAAAAATCCCAATTTTAATGTGAAAACTAACTTGCATAATAAAATCTGTCAGTATAAACCATATAATATAGTAACCCTCCTTATTTAACAGTCCAAATTGAATTAAAACCATATAATTAGACACTGATTTTAATTTTTTATATAAGAGCTTTACACTAAAATCATAAATAGCAAAAACATTTTGAAACTTAAAACCAGTTAAAGTCTTAGGAAAAATTGTAAAGGAAAAACATTACACAAATTAGATATTTTATAACATTCACATTAAAGAAAATCAGCCTAAATATATAATTAATGAAAATGTGAAAACTATTTTTGTGAAATTGTTTAAAGTATTAAATGTTATTCGATATTTTTACTGTCAGCTGGAAATAAGCTAATGTTTAATCAAAGTAAAATCTTGAATACTTACAACAGACAGACCAAAAGGATGTGGAACATCTCTTATGATTTCAATTCTATTTTTCCCATTTAAATCAGACATTTCAATCTTATCTAACTGTGCATCAACCCAATAAAGATGCTTTGTAACATAGTCAATAGATAAGCCATTAGGATATCCTGCAAAATGAAAAAAATTAGTTTATATTTCACACATAATATTTTTAAAATATATAATTGCAACTAAAATGTATATCAACATGAAATTTTAAGTTTTCTGTCATCATGTGTAAGGAAAAATAAAAACATTTTGTTTGAAAATGTTGTCATTGTCAAACAATATTAATTTTCTACAATATACTAAAATTACTGAAGCATCCTACCTAAATGTATATCTAAATATTACCAGTTTTAAGTTAACACAAATTTAAATTCAACTGGTGAATTGTTTACACAATATCACACAGTCTATATTGTAGAGACGTGGATAGGTCATTCCCATGACAACCAAGTGCAATAAAATTGCAAGAAAATGTAAACAATATCGTAAATATAACTATTATTATCATCATTAAAGTTAGCAAAATTAAATACATCTTTTCTCCACAATCCCAATTTAAATTAATCATCAGAGTCAAGAATGGCAGAAAAGGATTTTTACTTTAATGTTTGAATTGATTAAAAATTTGTCTTGATCTCAATATTTATTTCAGCATTTTATTTTTCCATTTACTTTGTTTTTCTACATAAGGAAACATCCAAAATAAAATGATTTTGAAAGTGTTTTTAAATAACATTTGTTAAAACTTTGTATGATACTTTTTTATGCTCTCAACATATATTACATAAGTTTCAAGCATTAGAAATATTTTCTCATGAAAATATTTCAGCATCCATTGGTTATTACATCTCAACTAATTTCATTGCCATTTTAACTATAATCATCCATAAGAAAATGTCACTTACCCAGATCATTTGTAACAATTGCTTTTCGGCTTGTCCCATCCAAATAAGCACGTTCTATTTTAGGACTTTTACCCCAGTCAGTCCAAAACATAAATCTAAAATCATAATAAAGTTAATAAAATTAGTTTCAAATTACAAGATAAACACAGGCCAAACTGACATGAACTAAACACTGCTTCCTTTCAATAATGCACTGATGTTAATTTTTCTCTTTGCTTTTCTACAAGACTCCATATTGTTGCATTTCTTAAACAGTAAAATACACAAAAGTGAAGAAAACTGAAAGGTAAATCTTTGCTAAAATTTATTTTTCAAATAATTACAATTATGTAAAACAGTTATGAATGGAAAAACAGAGAGAGAAAGGACAGACAACATAGAGATTTATTTTCCTCTTTCCCCAAAGAGCAAAGGTAGGTTTGAAGAGAATGTCAAAATCCCAAAAGTTCATTTTCATGAAGAAAAACTTATTTAGAAATTTCACATTAGCTGGATTTGGCAATCAGAGAGGAATATGTAGAGAGATTCAAATTATATTCAAATTGAATGCAATCAAAATGTGATTAAAGATTTTATTCCTATCAAAAAAAATTTGCCATTGAGGGAGTTTATTTTAACTTAAAAAGACATAAAATTGTTCAGTAAGCAAACAAAAAACTTTCAACTTTTGATAAAATTTGTAAAATAAGAGATAAATTTACTACCAGTTTAGAGTTTATTTTACTCTAGTTCGACTATTTGTATGCTAAAAACACAAAGGCAAGGAAATTTATTCAGATAAAAAAAGGGCTGCCAACAAATTCCTTCAGGGTTAAAGAGTTGGATAACAAAGAAATATGATGCAAATGAGCTTGAAGTTAAAAAACAGAAAAAGAACTAAGCTAGATATACAAACAGAAGAAAGAAAATTATCAAATATTAAATAAAATGAACAGGGATCAAACATGACATTGAGATCAGAAATAAAAACTAACATCCCCTCCCCAAGTCTCAACATTTAAATAGCAATTTATGCTTGTGTAACATGGACATTGAGAAAAGAGGACATACAAAAGCTCTCAGTATTAAAAACAACTGCCTCAGTGTCATGGCTGGGGAAAATATCAGAAAGATAATCAGAAGTGAAGACTGACATAATTACCCAAGTTAGAAAAAGGAGGCTAAATTGGTTTGGCCATATAATCAGAAGGGAAGAAGAAAGCTTTGCATAGAGATCCTGCAAAAACAACTTCCCTGGGAAAAGACCAAATGGAAGACCACCTAAGAGACAGGAAGACCAAATCAGAGAGGACACTGGAAAACCACTTCTGACACTTGAAAGAATTGCTTTGGACAGGATGCATGCAAGGATCTCTTTGGGATCATGTGACTAATGAATGAATGTAAACTCAGTGTCAACAATGTCAGATATTATAAATACCAACAATAATTTAGTCATGGTAACTACATTAATAACAATTACATGAATGATTATCGATACATTTTAATAATTGGGCATTTTTTAACAAACAGAATGTCAAATCTTTGTTTACATCTAGGCTTTTTCATCCATAACAAATCTATGCTAATGCATTAAGTTAAAACCATTTATTCAGTCTTGTTTGTGCATGGGATTCTTTTTAATTTAACATAAATGTTGTCTCTGTTGTCAATGTATGTAAAATAAAGTTTATTTTGTTGTGGCTCATGTAGTAAATCGTCATTAAAAATCTACTTCATTTAAAAATCTTCACTCAAATACTAAAAGGAAAATTAGTAATTTGCAGTTGACTTACCCTTTCTTTGGAAATACTGCCACTGCTCGGGGTTCATCTAAATTTTCAGCTACTAAAGTACGACGACTTGTCCCATCAATTCTAGCAACTTCAATTACATCACGGCCTGAAAAGTAGTAAGAAATTTGAATAAATTTAACAAAAAATGACAAATCAAATTTTTAATAAATTTATCATTAAACAGGAAAACAAGTGAAATTAATAGAAGTAATATAACATTAATTACTATGTAACAGCATGAAGGAGGAAATGACTTCATTACAAAACCTTTTTCCTTTAATAAAATTTGTTTAATATAAATGTTCCTCCATTCTCCCTCAAAAAATTTCAGATTGCATTCCCAAACTAAGCCACACCACTGAATTTAATTATGCAACAAAATCTTTGAACAAAAACCTCAAATATTCAAAACTTAAAAGGAAAAAAAACAAAATAAGTAAATATTTCCAAATGTTAAAATAAAAATATTTTTTAATTACATTGTAGAATGAAAATTTTTCAATATTCACAAAAATTGAAAAAGAAACAAAAGAACTTTTTATCAGATTTGTATTTTTTTTGTATATGATAGTTTTTATAACTTTGAAAGACTATAAAATATTATTTTCTAAATCATGTTCATAACATGAGATAAATTACATTTGAAATAAACAGGCTTCACGTTATTAATAAATTATATTTCTAATAGGTAAATCCTATATCACAGTATGTGTGGATGTGTATCTGCTAAAAAGAAAAAGAAAAAAATGAAAATTTGGCACAAGCGGATATCCCATGCATACATGAGACTAGGGACCAAAAGAATTAAACAGCTCCCCTGACACTTCCCTACTGAAATGTCTCATGTATTAGGGATTAACCCTAGCTCTGCTCCTTTTAATCAGAGTAAGATAGGCATCACCTTGGGGAATGGCCCCATGGAACTAAGTATAATGATAGTAAATGCACATAATGTAGGTTTATCTACAAAATCTAACCTAATCATTTTTTTTTACTTATAGAATTTGTTTTTTAAAGTTTTCTTCATAAAAATAAGCTATTTTTTTTATTTGATAGCAGATTTATTTCTTTATTGTTAAAAACAAGATGCTTTTGGGGCATATCAAGACTAGAATGGAAAATCTGAATTTTCTAGTCTTATTTAATATTAATGCTGATACTTGACATTGTGCAGGTCATGTCACCTTTTGTTCAGTCATTTGAGAGATTTGCATATGCTGTAAAATGGCCCTAATGTAATTGCCATAATTATAGCAGTCCAGCAGCTTTTAAACATTTTGACAGATATTTATTTTATATATGTGGGCATTGTGTTAAGTGTAATAGAATCATAATCAAAATGTTTCAAGTCCCAGTAAAAGATTAAACAGATAGGACAGAAAAATTAGAGATATAAAGAAAAAGCACCTGTGAAATGCCAAGTAGTATTGCTAGTATTATATAATTCTTAGAAATAATCTAAGAAAGAAAAAACAAATTCTTTGTATTCTCTAAGCCTCTTTGTAGCATTTGTTTGATTTGACAATAATAAAAGATACACCAACTAACTTAAATATTAATAGTATACAAGTGCATAAAAAAGATACATGAATAACTATCAACATTTTAAAAATATAAAAAATTTGTAAACTATTTAAAAATGATTTACCAGTGTCAGTCCAGTAAATATTTCGGGCTACCCAGTCTACAGCAAGTCCATCAGTAGTTGATAAGCCCTTGTGAATCACTTCCTCCATGTTACTCCCATTTAAACTGGCTCTTCTGGTGAATAGAACATTAAAATTAATATACTTACTAAATAAGTCAAATGTATGATACTAATGTGTTTCAAATTATTTGAAAAATAAATATTGTGCTTTGATAAATGGTGAATACAATAAATTCAAACTATAAATGCAGTTGCCAGACATTGACTTTATTACAATTTAATTAACTAAAAGCAAAAGATTTTCTCCTTTTCACTATAAAATGAAACTTGATTGAATCAAGAGAGATAAAAAGAAACAGATTGGTGTATGAAAATATATGCAATATTTAGTAGAGATAAAGTTCAAAGCAAGAGATGAAAAGAAATATTTTTCAATCAGGATGTTGTAACAGATTAACTCAATAGAATCTTTTTACTAGAAACATTCAAGAAGTTCCAATATACATTCAGCCAAGAATAAAATCTCTAATACCAGAATTAGGTTTTTATATCAATCAAGAAAGTCACTTCAGAGGGAAGAAAAAAATACAAAATGTAGAGAGATGCAAATTCATATCAAAGTTCAAATAGAAATTCTTGTCACTGAAACAATGATTTAGTTCAATAATGAGAAGTTAAATGTAATGACTTTTAAAAGGTTTAAAGAAACAAAAGAATAAGTCATTCATTTACCACCTAAAAGATATAAAAAATGTTGATATAAAGTGAACTGATCAAAAAACTGATAAAAAATTGACAATGGTGAATAATTAAAATTAGTTTGCCTCCTTATCAGAGAAACTCTCGTTTCAACTCTAGAAAATGAAGTAAGGACCAAAATTCTTTTGTCACATGCTTAAATACTCAACATGCAAACATCACAGTAAACAAATGCCATATATTCTGACATAGAATGCAACTGGGTATATAAGACAACCCCAACATTTTCAAGTTAAAATGTAGGTTTTGGGTTATATTTGCCATACAAGATGACCTCCACCTCCCCCAAATAATATTTTAAAAGGTATTGAATTTATTAAATAAATTCATAAGCATATAATTTCTTTTCACTTAAATTCTAATGAAAAAACAGTAGAGAGTTATTGTAAATTAACTACCACAATCTATAATATCTCATGAGTGGGTGCTGTGTTTTTGATAGGCTATTATGGTAGTCTGAATGACTTTGCCCCACTAACCATCCATTCATTTCTATGTTCTTGAATGCAATCTTTAAACAGCTTGTTGAGACACACATCCAGTGGTTGTATGAATGATGTTAGGCCTCCAGGAATAACTGCCATATCTGTGTTATATTCTTATTAGTCATTTCTTTCTGTTGGTAATTAAATGATACATGAACATATACCCACACCAACAGGCTACATTGTTTACTATGTTCACATGGTTGCCTACTCCATATAGGATCAATCCATAGCTTAATCCCTTATTCATCCACCTAGCCTTTTTCATTGACATGTACAAAAAACTCCAACATGGAACTTGATTTTTGGCATTGTTTTTCTTTTACAAATTATCATTTGTTTTAGTTTGGTGCCATTTGCCATACATGCTACTATCACTGTAAAACTTGATTTTTCATGTCCTGTTGTTTTACCATAAACAACAGGATTTAAAGTTCACATTTCATACAGGGGGGATAAGATGGACCCCTATTTTGGGAGAAATTTTCATGGTTAAAAGGTTGCTTTGTATGCCGAAATATACGCTACTTACCTTTTCCCTATCTCCGCTTATGGTCAATTGCACAATAGTTCTTTCCAAAAAGTTCAGTTTTGAATAGCAGTACTTATTTTCCTCTGATCACATGTAACACACCAGTGAGACTAGTGGATTGATCTCTTGATTACCACTGTCACATCAGTCTGTGTCTGCTGATCTGCTACCCTGATCACTTGGTGAGGATCAGGAGGTGGAAATCATGACATTACCATACTAGCTTCACCAGTCTATTCTTCCATGCTGGCTTAATGTAATTTGGAAATGAATAATGCTTACTCATTCCCAAATGGCAGAAAATTGTGTTCTTTTGCAATTTATTTCTAGTATAGATTGGTTATGAACCTACAAGTCTCTAAGTTAGTTAACTGGTATTTTCATATTTTTTTAAATTTTGTATTATTTTCTTTATTTTTTGTAGTAATTATATATTTGCCAAAAAGAATAAAATAAATTAAAAAAAAAAAATGGGGAAATTTTAGTCACAACAATAATGAATTCAACATGCCAAAATGAAAATCTCACCTAATTACATCCAGAGTAACATCTGTATAATATATTTTACTCTCTTGGATATCAAAATCAAGTGCAACTGCATTGTGTACATCAGGCAATGGAATATAAACATCTGTATAATCATGAGAATCAAGAGAAATCCTTCGAATACTGCCACGGCTTGCAAACAACAGATACACACTTGGCACTAAAAATATCAAGCAAAAGAAACATTCAAGTATTATTATGCAAATACACTTTATACAAACACAACATTGCAAAATGTTCAAAATATTTTAAATCACTTTTAAGGACTTCTGTACGAGAAAAATGTGGTGCAACAAAAATGAATTCTGATATCTGAATTCTTATAATCCAAAAAAGATTAGAAAAACTATTTTATAATAAGTCATCATAGAAAGGGCAATATTCATGGTTCAACAGTTATCCAACAGATTACAGAGAAAGTATACTTATCTTGAGTTAATCAAACTACCAAGAATTCATTTATTTTTAAAATTGCTTCCTAACGCTTGACCAAAAATATATTCCATTACATACAGATAAAATTAAAAATGAAACCTGTTACATACTAGACTGACATGTTTTGCCATCCTGAGTAAGAAGCAATCCTGTGGGACATACACAGCTGTATCCCTGAGGATTAGGCAAACACAAATGACTGCAACCACCATTACTTTGACCACAGCGATTTGAAGGATGATCTGTTGAAAGAATTGCAAAATTTACATATTATTTGGAGTGTTTTAATTTTTATCTTTACTTTCTTCAACTTTGATCACTTAAAAATAAGAGTTACATGCAACTATAGAAATGATCAGAATAACAAGGTTAAAAATTCCCTACACAAACCAATAAGTTTCTTTCATATGAGGAAAATATCACTGGGTAAAATATACCATTAGATATAACACAACTTACCAGTCTTATCAATATATACTGCACGTAAATCCATTAGCCCAGGGATGTTGCTGCGAATTACTGTAACGTCTTCACCTGTTATTTTATCTGCTCGATGAATAGATCTTGTACGCCAATCAGTCCAAAAGATATATCTACCTGCCACAGTTAATCCATATGGATGAAGAAGTTTGGAAACTAAAACTTTCCGAAAATTTCCATTTAAATCTGAGCATTCTATAACCTGAAAAGATAAAAAAAGAAAAAAAATGAGGAAAATTTACTTTTGTACCTAGAAAAAGTGTAATTTAGAAATTGAGGCATTACTTAAATAGACAAATCCTACTAAAAAAAAAAAATAAATAATAAAAAAAATGAAAATTGTTTTAGGAAATAACTTTTGTAGATTAACATTTTTAGACCTTTCGTAGGTTGCAACTCTTATCAGAATTGAAAAATATTGATTTGTTATCGATTTAGATGGGGGTTATCAATACAGTGTCAAATCAATGCCTGACTTTGAAAATTTACTGGACTTAGGCTAAGTCACTTTGCCGCTATTTACAAATGTTAAGTTTGAAAATGTGCTAACATAATTGATATCTGTATATTTTTTAAACTTTAAAAAAAAAATCTTTTATATTGGATTTTAAAATTTTTCAGAAGTACAGGCACGACCATTTGATTTTCTTAAATATTTATCTTAAATAAAGAATAACAGGAAACATAATTTTATTAATTTATATAAATTTTGTTGTTTAATTAAAAATGAATATATCTATTCGCCCATTATTTAAGAAAAATCTTTTTGTAAACCTGTAGTAAAAATATTGTGTACTAATTTTATTAACAGTAAAAGTTATTTCCCTTTAATTATTTTACTCTTCGTGAATAAAATATCCCGCTACTCAACTTCTTCTTCAGCACCTGTTGTATGAATTATGATGAATAAAACTTAAATCGCAAAATAAATTTTGCTTTGTTATTCGCCACAAAACCCAGCTCAAAAAATAGCATTTTCATACACAAAACAAAGGCCAATAACTCTTCAAAGTCAGGGATTTATTTGACACTGTATCGATATTATAAACAGGACCCCCTTCGAAATTGATAACAAATCAATATTCTTCAATTCTTACAAATGTCACGGCCTAAGGAAGGTCTAAAGAATGTTAATATCCAAGAATTATTTCCTAGAAAAGTTTTCCCTATTTTTTATAAGTGAACCAGTCTGTTTAAATGGTGCCAAAATTGAATTTACTATTAAACAATAAATGAAAAGAATAAAATCGTTTTCTATAATTTTGAAAACAATAACAAAACAATAATCTACATTTTGTTAATTTCAGAAAAATATATCAAAATACTCTAAATTTCATCTTTCTAATGATAAAATTACCTGAAAATTTAAAATATTTTATCATTTAAATGGATTTTTGGTAACATTTTGCCAAAGACCACCTATGATAATGAATAAATTATTGAACATAAAATTTAAGTTTACAATTTTGTTATTATAATTCAGTTACATTTTTAATTTTATTTTTAAATACAACAATCAATGTAATTATAGTTGGAAAAAAAGACAGACTGAGAAGGAAAAAAGAAAAAAAAGGGAAGAATAGAGTTATATAGATTACTCAAGAAACCCATTATCTGTTAATGAATAATACAAAAATTCTTTGGAGATGGTAAATTAGACCAAACTGATAAAAAAATAAATTTTTACAGAAATTCCTGCCAAAGCCATATTTTAATAGTTACTAAAAAGTATAACTACAAGTATTTCCCCAAAAAGTTCTCAACTTAATCCATTTACCAAACTCTTATCAATCATCAGAATTTTTGAATCCTTCTTGATCTCAGCACCCATGCATAGAAAATGTTTCATTACATTCAAACTCTCAAAAATTAAAAAAAATCTCCTAGTGTGTTTCCATAAGGTTTACCTCAGTTGTAGCATCATTCCAGATAAGTCGTCTTGTTTCTTTATCAATAGTCAGCCCATTTGGCCATCCAAGGTCATTAGCTATAACAGTTAAACGATTGTTGCCATCCATATCTGCACGCTCAATACGAGGCTGATTTCCCCAATCTGTCCAGTACATGTAGCTGTAAATTCACAAAACAATTTGTATATAAAAAGTATAGATATTTTTGTTACATATTTGGCCTTGTAACACATAAAACAGACAAGCAAAATTAGGTTTTATGGATACAGAACATAAAACCTACAAAAACAATGTAAGACAATCAAAATTTTTCATGTAGATTTAAACATGGAAAAATATACTTAAGCGTACATTCAATATAAAACTCATGTTTTTCACAAACTTGCAGAATATGACACAAAATGAACTGAAACAAATTCGTTTTCGTCCAAAAGATTTTGTCTATTATCTATTGCATTTAGAGAATGTGTTTCTTTGTTTATGCTATATTGCAGGTATTGCTGTCAGAAAATGCCAGTAAAAAACAAAAGTACAGGATGCAATAGAAATACCTCCCACATAACGGTAAGATATTAGCTAGATGAAGACACCATTGCCACTCATGTCTTACCATTATGTAGGAGATATTTCTGCCACACCCTGTATAATGATAAAATTAGTAAAATTACTCTTACCATAAATTTACTAATTTTTTTTTATTCAGCTATTCAGTTTTTAGGCAATTCTTGTTTTTTTACATCAATTTTGTACATTATTAGCATTCATATTTCTACTGTATCTGTCTATATTTCTGAGATGACGTACAATGTACACTACTTACATTATTCAGACTATTGTCCTCATCTTTGTTGCCATATATTTATCACAACGTTTCAGCCATTGTACGCTCCGGCCTTCTTCAGGTGGTTGGAATGTTAAACTGAACCCTTTATTTTGCTCACAAGGACACATGGCACAGTGGATAAAAGGCATTGGTTAGATCCAGTGACAGGACCCAAAGAGTGTGAGTTCAATAACTGGTTAAGGCAGTGGAGAACTTGAAGAGGAGAATTAACAGGAGATAACTGATAACTGACATCCATTAAACATGGCACGTGGAACTAGAACAGTCTAACCCAGTCAGCGAAATAAAGGGTTAGTCCGACATTCCAACCACTTGAAGGCCGGAGTGTTACAACGGCTGAAACGTGATAAATATGGCAACAAAGATGAGGACAATAGTCCTAATAATGTAAATAATGTACATATTTCTACTGTTATTCAAAAAAAAAAAAAAAATGGTAGGATTCATGCATTTTTTCGTACACACTTTCACAAAATTTATAAATCCATCCTCAAAGTCTTATGATTTTTTTTTTTAAATTTTTAGCATAGTGACTCAATCAGATTTAATGATTCATTTATTTACATACAGAATCAGATTTAAATTACTTGGTTACTTTAAAATTAAATTAAGTAAAGAGCTAATTTTCACTAAAGCCAATATGTATGAAAAATTGTCAATAGCAAGAAGGAAAAAATTCTAAGTAAAAGAATTATATAAAAGTTGAGTTGAATAATTATTTAAAAGTTGAAGACATGAAATAACTTAGAAATATTATCTAATAAAATCAGTATCACTGTTGTCAGCTAATTTACATCCACATATCAAACATCACTTTCTAAGAGATTTAATCATTGCCAAAAAAATGTAAAAAAGACATTACCATGATTTCATAAGATCAAAGTTAGACAACTCTTCAGCAACATATTCAATATAAGCAATATGATTAATTTCACAAAACAAATGAATATGTACATCTACATGCAATCAAGTGCAAAACCTCGTATAAAAAAATTATAAAATTAGAGATGTATTTAGGACTGAAATATATAAAGTTTACACTGAGTTTCTTTTCAAAACATCTAAAACATTTTTATCAATACAAAAAAGCTATATGAAAGTAAAATACCAATATGAACCACAAGAGAAAAATAGAGGATTTTTGTCATTAATTCCTTGGGCTGGCTTAATTTAATTCACTACAAAAAAAAACTTAGTGAATAAATAGATCAATGGTTCAGTTTTGATCAGTCATCATTCAAAGCCATTTATGTCAAGTAATAACAAAATCTCAATTTCTCATATTGTTAGAATTGTTCCCCATGCAAAAACAATAATCTCAAAGAGATTTAAAATTTATTCAATACTTTTACAGTTTTACCTACAGCAATTGTTGTGGTTAAAGATTTGGAGTATTGTTAAAAAGGTTAGTCTACATAATACTCTTTATTTTCTGGATTGACCATTAATACAAATGAACAGGAAATGTATTTTCCTTTTAATAAGAGACTAGTTAATGAAGAGAAAGCCTAAAAAAAAAAAAAAATCAGGAAAATTTAGTTACATGATCAAGTGAACCAAAATGCTAATACATCTCCACCTCTTAAATTAAGCTATGAGGAACTAGCACATAAAATCAACATGAATTTAATGCATTGCAATATGTAGCACTGTAAAATTAAATTGTAGGAAAATACTGTTTTAGCTGGTATTTCTGCTAAAATCTAACCTTGGTCTGGTTCAACTGAAATTATTAACTTGCAGAAATCTTGTCCCAAGAATAAGAATCTTTTATGTAAGATGTTCTAATCTTCAATTTATAACTACTCAGCATCATAGGTCCAGTGTTTATGGTGATTTTATGGAATGGTTAGAGCTGTGTACAAATGGTTTGCAACTATATTGATCAACGACAAGGTTGGGCAGGAAGAGGATTCATGCTGGCAAAAGTTTCCTGAATAGATGTTCAGTTGGTATTTCAAGCATATGGGACATTTAGCAACCATCTCTTCAATATCTCTATTAATCCATATCCAGAAAGCAACTATTAGATGAGTTTTTTCTAATCTTTGGTATGATATATGGAACTGCAACAACATATTAAGTTGCAGTAAAGCAGGTATGGTGATTTTGTCTGAGTAAAATATCACCTTCAGTACCAATTTCAATTCTAGTATGGGAGTAGACAACTTGGACAACTGGAACAATCAACTGGCTATCCAATCATTACTGAGTTGACAAGCTCTTTCAGAATAGTCTATGGTTACCACCTTGATATTCTGTAGACACATCACTGAAGCATTGAACTGTATGTTCAGCATGTGAAGGTTGAGACTGATATTTTCAATCGCTTTGCCCAGTCTCAGTAACACTCGTGACAAACAATTATTTGTTAGTGTGATGACTCACAAATGATAAGTTATACATAAATGATAAATGGAAGCAAGGAATTGACAGCCCATCTTGAATAACATCCTCAAGCTATGTCAGTTTTGACATTGTCCAACAAGTATTTCTTGTTAGAAAAAAAACTGACATAGTAAGACAGCATTAATGAGTTAGTACTTTAATATTTAAACACATGGTAATATTTAAACAATAGTAGAAATGGTAAGTATATACATTTTTATAGTGTAATAGAAAACATGCAGACAACTTGCAAGTCAGTCAACAACTGATGACTTGGTGCATTCATGTGATGCATTTAGGTGGAAAGGATTTGAAGCAGAAAGTAATCAGTAGATTTGTGATATCACATAATGATAATTTGAACTATTTTCTCAGGGCTATACTGTAATGTCATAGCCATGAATCTAGCTATTCTTGGTGGTGTTTGTGCTAGATTCTTAGAGGCAGTTGATTCTAATAGTTTGTGTTTACAGTTTCTTTCTGAAGGAATGTATTGAGTGATTGGTCATGATCATGACTATCTTCTTTGAAGCTCTAAACAATTGTGTCATCAGAGATGGAGAAAACAATCTTGATACCCCTTAAGTTCTCTAACACTACATTTTTGGCACACTTTTCTCTCACTGGGAACAATGTTAAATATATATAGCTATAAATGTTATCAATTTCCATGATTCTTTGTTTAATTTCATTTGCCAATTCACAACATGAGCCATTTTGTACCATATAATCTTAAGACATCTTTAAAGGTTAGTCACATAACTAGATCATAGCATGACTTTATTCAGGTAATATAGGCATAACCTGACTAATCTATAGATCTTTGTGAACTGAACAAATGAGTTAACCCATGTGGTTGCTTTGGTTAATGGAGTCACGATGCCTTGATTCACAAATGATTCTAGCTCAACACAAAATTTATACCCTAAGGCAGTGGTTCCCGAAGAGATAATACCTAGAAGCCATTTAATTTCATTTTGTTTAATAAAGACATTCAATTTCTTAATCATGATGACACCACTCAATTCAAAATTGCCGAATTTCTAGATTTATCAGTCATCAACCTTTTCAATTTTGAGTTATGTGAAGAGGAAGAATTAGCAAGCCTTTCCAGTGATCGTGGTCTCAAATTGAAGTATGCACAACTGCTATTGGACACCTTTTGGATTTCTGTTATGGAAGAGTATCCAATTCTAAGTAAAAAAGCCATCAAAATCTTACTGCAATTCTCAACTTCGTACCTATGTGAACTGGGATTTTCTTACCTAAACAACATTAAAAATAAAAAACGTGAAAGACTTAAAAATATTGAAGAAGAGTTAAGAGTGTGTCTCTCTCACATTCGCCCAAATATTGCAGCAGTAGTCAAGAAGCACCAGGCACAACTGTCCCACTGACATTCACCATTATTATTTTATACCCGATATTGAATACAGGATATGTTGATTTATGTGAATAAAAATTCTTCTTATATAATATTCTTTGTTTTTTTTATTATTTTATTGCAAAAAGGCTTTATGAGTGGAAAATATTTATTTTTTGTGATAGGTGTGCTGCGAAAATTTAAAGAACTCAATAGTGTGCCGCCATGTAAAAAAGGTTGGGAACCACTGCCCTAAGGCTACAAGGACTTACTGGGTTGAATGTACAACTGCAGTATTATTAGATTTATATCTATTGAATACTCTCCTAGCAGACAACTGATGTCATCAAACATGGAAAAATTTGTGAAGACTATGCTCTCACATTTTAGGGTCTGCTTTAAGTAGCACTCTTGGTGCTAGAATATTTTATTATATTGATCAGAACTGATTTCAGGTCATGACTGGTACAGACTAGCATTTTTGTGGATACTCACTGAGTAGATTCCTTGTTTTGATTGCAAAAGTTGAGTGTCACAAGGTTCTGCTTTCTAGAGGCTTAGAGTTCTTTGTAGGATTCATCCTGTGGTCAGTGACATGAAAGACTGCACTATCTCACTACCAGAAGTCATACTCCTGCTTGCTCTATCACAGAATCTACTAATATAAATAAACATATTGATGCTTTCTTAAATGGTATATACTTAATTGCTTGAATATACAATAAGGTGCTCATAGTCCTGGTGTTGATATTGTGAGTGATTTCAATTTGGGCTATTCTTTGCCTATTTTCAGCTTTGCATAGATCTCTATTCTGCCTGATGGTACACTGTGTCTGTTTTAGCTCTCCAGAAATTGAATGAAAGCAGATATTCTCTTTTGTAGACTCATCTGCTATCAACTTGAGAGGCTATGTTGGTGTTTCTCCTATATTTATTGCTAAAGTGACTTGAATATTTGGTTGGTTCTTATACAGTTGCTTCTCCTTAACTTTCCCCATTGTGTCATAAACTGGAAAAATTCCTGTTCTTAAATTTTAAACATGTTGCCTCTTGCAGGGCATTCTCCTCTATAATGACCTTTATTGCAGAAACTCCATTTTTAAAAACAACTCCTGCCACTTTTTGATTCTACTACATAAATCACTTCTCTCTACCTACAATGCATAGGACATCCATGATAGAGAGATCCCTCCCTTCCTTCAGTAAGGATTTTGTGTCAACTTCTAATTTATGCCAGATATATATGTCTACTTGGATTATTTTATAAACTATGGGTTTTATTCACATTGTTTCATTGTCTGACAATTTTTTTAAGCTCAGGTAGATTTTTGTTAGCAGTGTTGAAAAAGTTGATGCCTGAACACAAGAAATTCAACCATAACCTAACCTGTTTAATGTAATTCTGTATATCTCTTACTTACTCTTTTTGAAAAACAAATATGCCACATTTTTTGGCCTTCTTTAACAGCCTAAATAACAAAGTAGTTTATTTTCACTTTAGTATTCACATCATAAAGTGGTTCATCAAAATAAAGTTTAACTTGCCATAAAAATCTGTTTCTTTATCTCATTTAGTACTGTACCAATCTATTGATGATGAGACTAACAGGATGCCATGGTGAAAAAAAATAGAGAATTCAATGAGAATTGATAATAGTTTGTCTTAACTTGAATGTTCATAGCTGGTACGAGTTCTTTGAGTCTGTAAAGTGTAAAATAATGAAAATGTCACTAAACTGTGATGTTCAACAGAAAGTACATTTTTCCTATTCTTCAAACTTGATTCCACAATCTGACACTGTGTTAGGGTATGAGGGTTGATTGAAAACTTTGATTAATGACAAAAGTATGCATTACATTTTCCCCCACAAGGGAACAGTAAATGGACAAGAAGCCTAAAAGAGCAAAAGGAGAATTTTTACCTTGTCAACTTCATCTTGAGAATAGTCAAGTTCAGATTGAAATTTTTTTGTAAAAATACCCATTAGAAGCAAAGACATTGGGGCCATGCAACAGGCTACCAACAAACACCATGAACCACTTTTGCTGGCTGCTAATCTAGATGTTCAGTGGCCAAGCATAACACATGGAGACACACACTAGGCAGTGGTGCAAGTCCTTTTGTCAGCACATCAAATACACATACAAAATTATGAAGAAAATAGTGAAAACAGCCAACAGCAGCAGTGCCAAAGTGTGCCTAACCCCAGCTATCTAAACACTACTACCAAGCAATAAGGGGATATCAAGCCAGCCACAGTGCAGACAAAATGGGAACAGATGGTTCATAGTAAAATTTGAAATTGAAAAGGTATAATTATGTATGCAAGTAAACTAATGTACAACAGTTTTTAAAATGTTTCTACTCTTCAGAGATATCAATTAAATAGGATATAGTACATAAATTGTGAATTCATCAAACTTATTATAATAACCAAAACCAAAAATATAAATCTTTCATTTGTAAAATTAGTAAAATAGCAGCAATGCAACTTACCCAGCTTCATAATGCAGAACAATGGCACGTGGGGAATCCAGATTTTGCCAGAACAAAACTTTACGCATTGTACCATCTAAGTTAGCAACTTCTATTCTGTTGTTTCCATTTTCAGTCCAATAAATTTTCTTCCCAATATAATCAACAGCTAAACCATCAGTTGTATCTAGGCCATGTGAAATGACATCTTCAACTTGGGATCCATCAAGGTTAGACCTTTGGATTTTATCAACAACAGTATCAGACCAGTATATCATACCTATAATGAGAAATGAAATAATCATAAAGAGAAGTAATGAAAATGATCCTATAAAAAAGGCTAATAAATAAAATACTTTAAAATCATTCATTATCACAAGATTAGCAAAAGTCTCATTAGTTAAAGCCAACCAAATTTCTAAATTGATATTTTTATGAAATTGTAAAATCCAGTTTAAAATGTTTTGTCAGATATTCATACACTTTAATTATTACATGATTTCAACTTCTAAATTTCTAGTTAAACGCATAAAAAGAAACAAAACTGTTTATGAAGATAAGATCATTTTTTAAATTAATCAATACAGTACAAAATTTCATATTGTCAGAGTTTCTGAAAGGAATCTCCTAAATGTTTTGATAGTGAAAATTTAGAACTTAAGGTAAAATAAAATCAGACACTAAAGGGAGAGAAAAATGCAATTTTGGAATTATAAATAAAAGTTAAACATAAAACAAAGAGAATTGAATTTGAGAATATGTCAGTTTTGTGATGGAAAAGAATTTTTTAATGTCTCAGTTATAAAATATAAAATTTTACCATGGAAGTCACCAGAACAAGATAATGATTACTATAAATGTCTACCGTATAACCCAAGCATAATCCTACCAAAATATATATAGCAGAATGGAGTTAACTTTTGTAGCTCATTCACAAATTGAATTTAAGTTTGAAACTAGTCACTTTTTAAAAGATAATTTCAGCTCAGAAAGAGTTAAATTTGATGAAGCCTTGACTCAAACTCTGAGAATTCACTGATTAATAGCAATTAGAATAAAAGATGTAAATGTTTATAAATAAATCAATGCTACACATTGTTTTCCACTTTCACATTCTACTTCAACTTCAGATATCAATTTCGTATGTGAACAAGACAATGAAATTAATACTTTGCTATTCAAAGCAGAATGCTCATTTTGGCTGTTATATTTACAGTATTTCAGTCATTGTATGCTCTGGCCCTCTTCAGGGACCTAGTGTAATTTGGTAAACTTCTTGGAATTTTGAACTGAATCCTTCATCAATCCTTAGATTGTTCTCATTCCATTCACCAATCTTATTAACTTTTGTGTCACTTGTCCATTTCTTCCACTGAACAAGAATATATGACTTTTCAGAAGTACCAGATCCAGGGATTGAACACACACACACACACACACACACACACACACACACACACACACACACACACACACACACTTTTTTCTTAATTGCTTCAAAGTTATTTTGTTAACTGAAATGCAATCAAAATTTTGCTTTGACAGTTTAATATGCAAAAAATTAGTTGAATATTGGTAGGGTGATAATACTTCCTATCAATCAGTTTGTAAACAAACAATTTAAATACCAGATAGGCTTGACATAAGATCCATGTTCTATTCAACCATCAAGGCACAAAGATATTTGCTTATTGCACACTTTGACATGCTACCAACAACCAAACAAGATTTGAAAATATTTTTCAGTATATGATTTTGTACAAAAATAGTCAATAAAATTAGTGATATAAAATTAGTAAAAATAAATAAATTGGCAGTTGCCTTTATTAGTGCAATGATTCTTATTGATATCTTGAGTTCATAATTTTTTTAGCCTAGCATTAGCTACAAAAAATAAAATCACAACTTTATATAAAAAAATATAAATATTTAATTAATACTTAACTTAAATGAAAGAAGTATGGTTGATATTTGCTAACTAAATCCTTTATATTTGGTTTTATTGTAATCAGAAACAATAGATTTTTCACTTGTAAAAACCTTGTTTATCACACCATGGTTCAATTAAATATGAAGTAGAGAAAGATTAATACTGAACAGATCTTATTCCTTCAGTACAGATAAAGTTCTGAAATATTTTTATTCTGACTAAGTTTTAGGTATTTACCTTTATTAAAATTTACTTTGCTTTCATCATCATACTTTAATGGCAATAGCTTCTCCTAACTTCCACTTCAAATATATTTATATTAAATAGGATCTCTATCCATGTTTAGGTTGATAATATCAACTTGTAAGTATATAAAGATTACTGCTATATTTTTCCAAGGAAATTTCTGAATGAAAATAACATAGGAAACTTGTCTGAATCCTTTCAGATATGCCTCTTTAGTTTTTCATGAAATAAGTGACATTTCATACATCCTATGAGCATCATTTTTTTCTTTGAGGATGTAATTTAATTTCATAAAGCTTTATGAATATATCAACTATCTTTCTTGTTTGTAAATATTCACATGTATATATTTTTCAACCAATAAAATCCCATCAGAAGGTTTGTTTTATAAACAACATGTACTGCAAAAATACTTGGTGGATATAGTTGTAAACCTACCATATGTTATTTTTGGACCATTTAGAAAATACCAATAGTAACTCTTTTCACCAATCCCACAAATTTGAGAAAAAGATTTTCATGAGCCAGTGTAAAATTATTTTCTAACCAATGAAAACGTTGTATTCAAAAAGATCGCACCTCTATGTGAGATTAGATTTTGAATCCCCTTACACATATAAAAATATATATTGAACACCATTTCTCAGGGTTCAAAATAATTTCAGAGGCCTGTTTGATCTACACATATGTACACGTGCATGTGCACACATACACAATGAAGAGATGACAGCCAGCAACAACTGACTAAGGCTTTGTCTACAAACTCACAAACACATTAAGCTGTCATAAAAAGTCTGTCAACACATCTCACAGCACACAACAGACACTTAATTACTTGATAAAACAAAGTTCACTGCAAGGACAATTCAACATTCTCTTCTTATTGTATATTTCTGAAAAGAATATATAAATGTTATTTCAACTGATGTGCTTTTACTTTTCCTCCAGAAAATTACCTTTTATATGTTTCATTTAAAAGATGTATTGTTGTTCTTAAATGTTTGGAATCCTAACATTCAGATAGTGACAAAACCCTGGGTAGACCAATACCCAACAGATATGCATGCTATAGTTTTATGTTTAAATCTGAGTTTGCATTATAATATAAATAAGAAATGCTTTGCGGTAGGTAATTTCATTAGATAAAATTTTCTCCATTTTATTATAAATTATATTGAATAACTACCAGATAAAAGTTGGGTCATTTTAAGTGATGTAGACCAAATGTTAAGTAAGTTGATTGGTATAATTGTTACTTACTGGGGTCAAGAAGGTCAACTTGTATAGTTAACTTTTATTTATATTTTTAAACTGAAAGTTTTTAGATAGATTTAAAGATCAGGTTAACTTGTACACCACAATTCAGAATATTTAAAGAACAAAACAAAGAAACAGAGTGAGAGTGAGTCATTGCTGGAGGAAGAAAAAAATTGTATGTTTTTGATTGGGGATCCAAAAATAAAGAAAAATAAATAAGGTGAGAACAGTCTAAGTTAGTATTAATACTGTCACTACTGATTGGACATTATCATGGTTGAAGGTTCTTCTTCCCCTCCCACCAACATGGCACACAGGTGACTAAACATTCTGTTTAGATATCAGCCAATAGCACTGTACTATACTTATCTGCCCTTGGCGTTTTTGTTATGGTAATTACCTCTCTTACTAGCATTCTTCAGTTGACAAATTGCTTAGTCAGGGAATGTTTTGTTAAATAAATCCTTCATAAGGAATACCAGTCTTGTCAGCTCATTTCAATTTATTTAATGAAACAAATTCAACACTATGGATTAACATTTGGACACCCCTCCTAATACATCATCATCAAGTAATAATTTCAACCACTGGTTTCTAAGCTTCTCGTCATTCCTACACAAAATTATTGACCCTAACTGACTTAGATAAACTCGATACCCTGATAAACTGTATTTCTTCAGATGTATATGAATACATTGTAGAATATAGTACTTTTGATACTGCTGTTAACCGTCTGAAAGAACTGTACGTAAAACCTACAAAGTTTTTGCCTGGAATTTACTTGCCAAATGCGGCCAAGAAGAGGAGGAAAATATTGATGAATACATACAAAGACTACAGTTACTAGCTAAAGAATGTAACTTTAAATCTGTTGATGCTGAACAAAACCATGACAACTGCATTAGCAAGATTGCTCCATGCAACTCAGAAAAATTCAGAAGCATACACATACCCTCAAACACCAATTTTAGGTGCAGTTTCTCGCGGAAAAGGCCAGTACCAGTGTCCATTCAACAGATCCCGTTAATACGTTGTGCAGCCTCAGCTAATACCAAGTCTAGGTGTTTCTTCAGTGAAGGATCTCATCATAATAGAAGTGTATGTGCAGCAAGAAATGCTACTTGTTTCAAATGTAAAAAAGAAGGCCATTTCTCAAAAATGTGTCGTTCAAACCCAAAAATAACATCTGCTGCAACATGCCCTCACAGACTTGCAACAATATTGATGAGATCAAATACTACATCTGCTTCCTTAGGATCCCTAAAACAGGCTGTATTATACATGTTAGTCAGAAAATATGGTGCCGGTACAGCTCTAATGAATACGGAGATCTCAGAATCCTTTATCTCTCATGGTTATGTGAGGAAACACAGACTACAAATGAAACCTGCTCTGGTAATGTATCCATGGCATCATCATCACTTAATGCCTCTATCAAAGGACAGTGTACATTGGACTTAAACCTACTAGGTGAGTTGTATCCAAATGTAAAACTATGTTCTACCCAACCTCTGCTCAGATAATTATTCTTGGCCAAGATTTCATGTCCCAACATTCCACCATATCTTCTAAGAAAGATCTTGTAATCTCTCATCCTATCACCTGTAGCATACCCTTTGCATTAGTGGACACACCATCTTTATTCTCCAACACTGATCCAGACTGAAAACCTATTACGACTAAATCTAAAAGATTTGTAGAGGATGACAGGCGTTTCATACAGACTGAGATTGAGAAAATGATCCAGGAGGGTGTAATTTAGGAAAGTACATCCCCTTGGAGAGCTCGAGTTTTAATAGTAACGAATGAGTGTCAAAGAAAGCAACTTGTAGTCGATTGCAGTAAGACAATTAATAGATTTACCAGATTAGATCCTTATCCATTACCAAGAATGGATGATCTGGCTCAAGAAATAGCAAAATATAAAATTTACAGCTCATTGGATCTGAATAGTGCATATTATCAGATACCAATAAAAAAAGAAGATAAACCCTACACGGCATTCAAAGCTAATGGTAAACTTTACCATTTTTTTAGAATTCCTTTTGGAGTGATTAATGGTGTTGCATGTTTCCAAAGGATAATGGATAATATTATTAAGGAAAATATTTTAACAGGTGTATATGCCTATGTAGACAACATTGTCATAGTTGGGAAAAATCAACAAGAACATAACGAGAACTTGGAAAAATTTTAAAAGATTGCTACACGATATAACCTTACCCCCAATGAAGATAAATCTGTTTTCTCTAAAACATCCATTGATTTTTTTGGCTACAACATATCACATGGCCTACTTAGACCTGATGCAGAACGTCTACAACCATTAAGAGAAATAGCTGTTCCTCAGAACAAAACCAATGTGGAGTGCTTGGATTATTCTCTTACTACTCTCAGTGGATACCCAAGTTCTCTGACAAAATTAGACCCTTAATAACAGTTGATTCATTCCCTCTTGATTCAGAATCAGTAAAAACATTTGAAAACTTTAAAGAAGAAAAGGCCTTACTATACTCGGTCAATGAAAAAATTCCTCTCATAGTAGAAACAGATGCCTCTGATACTGCTACTGCGGACATCCCCTTATCACCCTCAAGGAAATGGTCAGTGTGAATGGTATAATGGAATTATCTGGAAGCACATCTCATTGGCCTTAGCCTCAAGAAATCTTAAAGAATCGCAATGGGAAACAGTACTGCTTGAAGTATTACACTCCATAAGATCTCTCCTTTGTACTGCTACTAATGCCACACCGGATGAAAGACTCTTTTCATACCAACAGCGAACTCCCAGCGGCCATTCCTTACCTACTTGGCTATCTATACCAGGACATGTTCTTTTGTGTCACATGACCAAGCCAATAAGTGTAAACAATTGGTTGATAAAGTACTATTACTGGAAGCAAACCCACAATATGCTCACATAAGAAGATTCACCAATGGACACAAATCTACAGTATCTGTAAGTGACTTAGCACCAGCAAGGAATTCATTACAAAGTGGGGAAGTCGTAGATGATAACCTCCAGAAAGATTTAGATAATTCTACATCCACTAATAAAAACAATTCAGATGAAAAACTTGAAGTAGATAGTAACGATCTACAGACTATCATTAACTCAGAGATTACAACTTCTTCTCCAAGTGATCTATAGACTACTCCCCCTCATGTAATGTCAAGAAATCCTGAGATACCCAGACGATTCCAACAGGAAATTCTTAAGCCAAAGAGATATCAAGAACTATAAATAAATAAATAAAAAGGAGGGGAGAAGGTACTATACTTATCTGCCCTTGGCGTTTTTGTTATGGTAATCACCTCCCTTACTAGCATTCTTCAGTTGACGAATTGCATAGTCAGGGAATGTTTCGTTAAATAAATCCTTCTTAAGGAATACCAGTCTTGTCAGCTCATTTCAAGCCTATAGTGGATTCATGCCTTCCTTAAATGGCACTAGTACAAAGTGAACATAAACAGCAGATTCCATTACACCACCCTACAGCCATAAAGCTAATAGTAAAGTCAATATTAAATGATTAAAATTTTCATAGATGAAAGTAGATACACCCAAAAATTTACTAAAAAAGGATACATGATGAAAAAAAATGCCCAAAACATTAAAATAAAATTTAATTGTCAAAATCTTTGTCATTATTAAGAGGAAAGATTAAAGGATTTTTTATATAAAATAACTTGTTATTGTTTATAAAACCCTGGAAATGTTGGTAAAAATATCTTGGTTTTTTTTTTTTTGTTTCAAATCAGAGACTTAAATTCTTACAGAAAAAGTGTTTCTTATGGTGAAAAGCAAATTGATTTGAAAATTCTTTCAAAAATGTAATAATAGTCAGGTTTTCATGAAACATTCAGGACTTATTCAGAAATCTGTGCAATTAACTTTAAAAGATTTCTTTTTTAGAAAAATGTTTGTAAAAATCTTTTCCTTTAATCTGTTACCCTCCACTCATGTCATTTTTATGAAATTTTGAGAAATTCTTTTTTGTATTGCAAAATGTTTTTATTTGTTATAAGGACAAGTCCTCAGAGAATTTAGATCAAACTCTTTAATGAAACAGTACTCCCAGTTGCAGAAAATTTGCCCAGAATCATAAAATAAAAAATGCAATAAAATATTTTTTTAATTAGAAAAGTTTTTAATTGCTTTTATGTATAAAACATATCATGGATACTATTATCTTAATGAAAAATAAAATTCTTTTGAATGAATAATGAATTTTTACAAGAATTGTTTTCATTTTGTTTTAATTACAATAATTTATAAATTTTTACATCTTTTAAAATTATTTTATTAATTTGTAGATACCAAGTGATATTATTAAATTAAAACTGTATTCACTAATCATAAATGGAAAATCTCACTACAGTATTTTAAAAAGAATTTTGAATATTTTTGTATGTATATAAACGTGTTGGTTTATGTAAATATGAACACCCATGCACAACATTATCAGAAAATAAGAGAGGTACCTATAGAAAATTTCAAATTTATTGGCAATTTTTTGGCATTTTCTCAACAAGCATTTTAAGTAAGGCTATAAAAGCTAAATTCAATAAAATATTAGATTGCTTAAAATATTTTATTTTAAAATTACTAGGTAGTTAAAAAAAAAACTCTATAAGAAAGGCAAGTACATTGTATTTGTCAAGTAATTTCCTTCAGGTCTATTCCCCTTACTTAAATTTACCAAACATCAGATTGTCAATAAATCACTCAACACTTTATTATATTTTAAACTAAAATTAAGTAATATTTGTTTCTGTTCAGGTTAAATAAACTTTAAAGCAGCTTATTTTTCTCAAATAACATTTCAGAAAGTATATTTATTTTTGGAAGATTTTTTAAATATGTGAATTATTTTGAGATCTGTCAATATGGACTAATTTATAGATTTTACTGACAAGGCAAAAAAAGTTTCAATCAATTTAAATTTAGTTTGAAATACTCCAAAGTTGTTTATGTATCAGGAGGTGCCGAGATGAAAGTATCATAATATTATGTACCCTTCAGTATAATTGGTGATGATAGGTATAGAAAAAAATCTTACCTTGGAGTGGGTCTATATCTAATGCAACAGCATTCTTTAAATGACCAAGAGGGACAACAACATCAGCAAAATAGTCCACATCCATTGAAATTTTTCGAATATCATTTCTCCGTGTAAATATCAAGAAGTTTTTCATTTCTAGATATAAGAGAAAAAAATTAATTATCTAAATAAACACAAAAACAGAAATTCATCTTATTTAAAGGATGGAAACAGATGATTCCCAATTAATCTGAGAAAAAAAATTATACACATTCAATTCTATGAACTCATTCAATATGATTTTTTATTCCCCCCCAACCTAACAATAGTTAAGATAAAATTTTAAACAAAATTAATACATAAACAGATTCACACATTAAAACAAATAAATAAATAAATAAATAAGCCAATATTAAGTAAAATATACTAACATAATTACAAAGGATCACATTCAAAATTTTTGCTTGAAGATTTTGTTTTATTAATTTCTCATTAAAAAATGTTCATTATTGATGTTTATCAAGGTTCATTTTCTGTGATACTGGTTATGAACAATGTTTTTTTTTAAAACTATATACATATAGATATATATATATTTACTTTTATATATTACTTTTATTATATATATATATATATACACACTTTTTTTTTCTTCCCTGCCCATTTATTCATGTCATCCATTACAGACATTTTGTTCTTCATAGTTTCTATTCCCCGTTAACAGTTCTGATGAGAGGGGACAAAACCGGTTGACTGGTGTTTTTATTTTAAATCTATCATGGCCTTTAATAAAAAATTTGTTTTTTTGCTTTAATACGCTTTTGTACCGTTGCAAATATATATATATGTATGTATGTATGTATATAACATTTTTCTATCTGAATTTCTGAGATGAGAAGTTATATTTACATATGGACTATTGTCATTTTTATTGTGGCTATCACAACATTTTAGCCATTGTGCCCTCTGGCCTTCATAAGGTGTATGTCAATCTGGGTTACCCACAGGGAATTTTGAACTGAACCCTTTATTTAATCTATGGGAATATGTTGTCCTCATTCCACTACCCTTGTCTAGGGGTATTTTGCCTATTTCTTATTTAGTACTGCTCAGTTATTGTTTGCCCTGTTTCCACTGAGTCCAAGTACATAGTGCCTCTCCAAGAGATTGAATTCACAATTAAGAATCAGCACATATGCTAAGCAATGAGGAACTCCTTCATAGGCCTACCATAGAAATAAATACAATATGGGAACCATTAAGAAAGACTGCATGTTTTCAACAGCAGCAGTAACAAAAAGTGAAGCTTTAGGGAGTACAGCCAAGATACAGAAGCACTCATTGGCAGGCAAGTAAGGGTCAAGGTTTTAAGTTTTTCATACAGATTTGTCCCATGGAACAATAGCCTAGTGGATTAAATTTGTGAATTTGGTGACAGTAATTGTGAATTCAATCTCCGAATAAAATGTTCAGTTTGAAATTTCCTGTAGGTTACTCCAATGAACATATATCTGATGAAAGCTGGAAGGCACAACAGCTGAAACATTGTGATGATGACAATAGTTCACATGTAAATAAAATAAATTCCATTTGTTCTATTTCAAAACAAATATATTATATAAATAGAAAACTTTTTCTTTTAGAAGTATAAACGTTTTTTCCTGTCCAGATATTAATAATAAAAGTGAAATTACAAATGATAGTTGCTACTATAAAAGATAGTTTCACACAACAGAAAGGCAGTAGAACTCCCTCTTTCCCCATGAACAACAAAATATCTTTTATATCTAAACCTTTCCTTGTGTCCTATAAGCATGCATACCAAATCTGAGGGCTTTACAAGAAACAGCAACATTTGGTTTTATATAGCGAATAGACAAACTCTTCCCAATTATATATAATCCATGTAAACAAAGCAAGGAAAGTATAATGGACTACTTTCTTGTTAGTTCTTATATATTATAACCACACTATTAAACCAACAATTTATCATGTCTGATAATTTTTTAAATATTTCTATTCATTCCATTTTTGAAAAGAAACACATAAAATAGTCACTCACTTTATTCACTAAGTAGATTTACCCTAAAATAATTTCTTCCCTAATTGGACAAAAGGACAAGGTCAGTTAAAGTAGAACACTTATAATCAAATGCACTGTTTGGCATCAAAGTTTTCTAACTACTACATGAACTAAATATCTTTTACACAATTCATATTTAGTATCCATTTCTTTAAATATAGACAAAAAAAAATAAAAAATATGTAGGTTGGATGATAGGATTCCACCCCCCAGGATCTTCAATCCCAATCAATTTATTGTCATTTTTTTCTTTGATCTAATTTATTATTTTGTAAGTAGGTTTAATGCCATTTTATTTTCTGATAATTTCTTTGAGAGTTGCTCTAAAAGTAATGCAACCTATTTTTACATTAGCAGTAGAGATTGAACCTTCCCACCAATAACAGTTTGTTTTTCTTGTTACAGATAAAAACTGAGCAGAAATCTAGCATTTGACATGAACATGTATATAAAGTAGAAGTATATCATTGAATTGCTCCATGTACAAAAAAATGCACCTATTGACATTCCTTGAGGCTTACAGAGAGCACAGTTAGGAGGTAAGTAATGCTTTTCAACAGTGGCACCGCTACTGTGTGTGAGTATAGCATGCAGGCTGTTGTCCCTCACTGGCAAAAATGCATAGCCAATGGTAGTGTCTATGGAGAAAAACAGTGTTTTATAACCAAAAACTTGGTCTGTCTATGGAAAAAAACAGGAAACATTATATCTGAATTCCTTTGTACTTACAAAAGACAAGGAGCTAACCTTCGGGAATACAGAGGCTAAAACACTGAGAAACTACTTTTTATAATAAAGATATAAGTATTTTAAACATGAATGATAATTACAAAAAGAAAAAATTCTATTTTAAAAAGTTGGTTCCTTTGTATGGCAAAGAAAAATTTAGAACAGTTAAAAAATTAGAAAATGAATTATTTTAATTCATTTTTAAATTTATAAAGTTATTTTGAAAAAAATCTGCAAATGTTAATAACACCTTTGAAATCCAGAAACAATTAACAAGTAGAAATAGATACAAGTAGTAGATAATGAATTTTTTAATTCTCAACCTTTGTGATTTTACAAATATGAAAAGGCATTACAAGAAAAAGAAATTAAGAGATTAAAAGCAAAAAAAACCTTTTTCACATGTTTTGCCATCAGGCTTAATGAGAATTCCTGTCGGACATGCACAGGTATGCGTTTTTGGCCCTGGTGCTAATAAGCATAGGTGACTGCAACCACCATTCCCCTTTCTGCATGGAGTAGACACTACAAAAGAAAAAATTTAGTTAAAATAGACACAAACTCACATTTTTATCTTCTTAGACATGGAAATCGACCACAAGTCTCCTTTTTAAATACAGGGAATTTTGACTGCATTAAACTTTAAAAAAAGCTAAAGTGGGGTTGAAAAGTAATGAACTACTTTAAATCTAAAAATTATACTACCTCAGTCCCATAATCATTATTATAGTTTATTGTTTATGATATACACAGTAGGGAAGCAAAACTTGTAGTAAAACTTTTAACTATAATTTCTCACTAACTATATATACCTATTTTTTAGGAATATCATAAAAAGTGACCAATGGCAAAAAGTGTCAGACATGCTTCATACACAAATTGACTAAAATACTCTTAATATAATTGTGCACTGTTTACAAATGTCAAGAAGACTTTAAAAATAGCAACAGCATTCACAGGAACAAGAGCAGCAGTGGAGTCAACAAGAAACAAAATTATGTCATTATTAATGTCCTCAAAACTAAAAGAACCCATCAACATTCATGCATAAGAATGGCATGACTAGCTCAACAATAAATTATACACCAAGATACCAAAATACCTCCTTGCAAAAGACCATGGAAGCAAAGAGGCTGGAAAAAATGCAATGTACTCAGGTGTGTCAAGAATCATGGGATCACTGTTAAGATATTCTGACAAGAAAATTTTCACAGTGGGTGCTGTTTTGAACTGCCAAAGAAACTAATACCTTAACAATAAGAGTTGGTGTCAATAATACCTTTAGGATGAGACATATAGCCCAAGTCATGGTCTTGTGTGTCATGGCTTATGACAGGAAAAATATGTTCCATTCTTTTCCAAGTTTCAAGAAAATACTTATGGTGAATCCTACAAAAAGTTTCTGAGATACTATGCTTTACCATAGCTCAAGGTCAACTACCCAGAGAGCAATACATGTTTAGACCCAGAATGATGCTTCCATTGACCCAGCCAAGAAGATTCAAAAGTTTCACAAAACTAAATTTGCTGATTACTCAGCAGCATACATCTGGTCTTCTAGATTATACCCTCTGGAGCATGTTGGAAAGAATCAACAAAAAAGACCTCCTACCCAAATATATCCATTACATTCACTTACATGCTAATACTCTTGGGAAAGGTATGAATCCTCTTCTACTCCCCCTAGCTATGGGTAAATAGCAGGACAGACCAGGTTATATAACCTTGGATGTCAACTGGTCTACCTCAGAAAGAAATGGCAATCTACTGCGGGGAAAAAAATCTGCCTCGTAAGTCATGTATCAAAAGATACATGATCGCCTAAGTGTGTATCATGCATGGCACATAACTGACCCAAATATATAAATACCCTCAAAGCTTCCATCAAGAGAGAGTGGGCAAAGATAACCAAGGTCATCATGGTTAAGAGTTGTACTTTTTAAGATCATGTTGTTATTTTCAGTTACTGAAAATAATGAGGACCGCATTGAATAAAGTGGTCATTGATATTATCTATGGATTTTATTCATATCCTTTTATATTAATACGATTATTTATGTAGAATTGTGAGTTTTTAAGTTTTGTAAGTTCTGTTCCCCCACTCTTTATATGCTAATGTAACAACTGTTATGGGTCTGTGGTAGTATAAATTTAAAACTGGTAAGATTCAAGTGTATTTTTGTCACTGACATGTTTTTGCAGTAAACCTTTATGGAAAAACATTTTGCATAACATAGATCATTCAAAGTTAAAAATAAAAATAAGCAAAATTTTACAAATTTTACAACACTGAAGTCACCCACTTGAAATTACAAATGATTTCAGAATTCTTTTTGCTGTTTGTGATTGTCATAAAAATATCAACAATCATTATATTTTTAACTTTATAATCTACCATAAAAAGTAAATTTTATCAGATTAGATAATTGTAATAAAATAGCTTAGAAAATTTTATTCTATACCAACACCTCACCATTTTCATAATTTTAGACAGTCTTAAACTATTTCTCATATGCTTAAGTTTTATTTTTGTGATTAGAAATAATGTTACTTCTTTAATAATCAGCAAACTTTTTCTTTTAGTGTATTGTAATTAAATATGTGAAAATCAAAGTAGGTACTATGTATTTAAATAATTTATATGTATACAAGCAGGCAATAAAATATTTAACTTGCCTTCTATAGTAATTAAATTTTTTAAAAACTTCTGTCCAAATGATTTATAAAAAAAAAAATCCTGTCCAGTGATTTAACATCTTATAAATATCTACATAGCATAAAAAATAATTTTAAAACCATAAAGGCATTAATGTATTAAATAAAGGAAAATCTTTAAAAAAAAATAATTTTTCAACACAGTTTTTTTCTTTCACAATGCATAAGTATACATTATGTAAAAAGCTATTAATAACTTTTTACAACAAAATATTTAATTTTCATTTTAGTTTTTACTTTTCAATTCAGAGCATATTTTTTATATTTTGCAGTGAAGTTTGAATTAAATTTTAAGTGATTTGATGTATTCATAAAAATGTAAATATTTCTTTAAAAAACAAAAAAGATATTTTTGTTGAGGTTTCAAAAATTAAATGATGGTGTATGATTGGCTTAAAAAGATCATTCCAAATTTTTCTTACAAAATTCTTTTTTTTTTCATGAAGTAATTCATAAATAAGTATATAAAATTTAATTGAAATTTGTCAATTAATGTTTATATTTATAGATTTTTAAAACCAATGTTGAGTTTCCTGACAAATATTCTATGATATTATATCTACAAGTAAATAATTTTTTAAATTGTAAACAACTATTCAATAACAAAATTCTGAATTTGCACATTGGATAAAAATAATCATAATATTCTCCAGTCACTTTTTTGAATAACACAGAGATCATAAAATTAACATATCAGGTGTTTTTAATGGTGCATATAAATTTATATTAAAATTAAAATTTTAATGACTCAGCATGAATCTTAAAAAAAAAAAAAAAAAAAAAAAAATTAAATCTTGTATTTTTGCATGTTTTTGAGAGGTATTAGGGAAATCAGTTATTTAAATCACAGAAATAATGGATTTTAATAATAAAAGTTAATTTAGTCATAAATATTGGAGTAGGTAATTTCACTTGTTAATTGTTTCTTACCATTCTTTAATATGAAGTTTTTAATATGACATAATATTTTATAATATAGACAAAGATTTTTACTTTTTGTTGTGGGATGTTAATTTCTAAATATCATGTTCTAATGTAGAACCTGATATTGAGGAAATGTTTTAAGCTTTAAAGATTTATACTATAAAGAATTTCAATTATTATATAATTACCAAATGTTTGATATATATTTTCATAATTCAGTCTAGAGAAGCTATTTGATATAATAATAATCTACCTTGACAAAATTGCTCTATTGGGGAAAGAGAAAGAGATAAGCTTTCTCTCCAACTTCTAATACTGAGTTGAGGCAGATAATTCAAACATTTAACTTAAGAGAAACTAAAATTTTAAAAAGGAAAATAATCTTATGCAATTTAAAGATAAAGTCGTTTTTACATTCAATAATAAGAAATTTTGTAACTGCTTCATTTAAAGGAAAATTTCAAAAATCATTTGAAAAGACATTTACTGGGTGTGATTTAAGAAATTCATCCAAATTACTCAATTTTCTGAAAGCAAACAACCATATTTTATGAAATAGCATATTTTTATTTTATGACTAATAGCATAGTTTAAAGGATATATATATTAATCAAAAGCAAAATTCAAGCCAAAATACTTACAGTATGGCCTTCCTCTGTGAAAAACAGTAATATCCATGACATTATCAAGACCTTTCTTTAGGGTTTGGTGGTTTGTTCCATTGAACTTACTAGCCATCTGGACACTTTTTGTATTCCAATCAGTCCAAAAAATAGAATCCTCATAAACAATCAGTCCAAAAGGATGAGGTAATCCAACTCCAATGACAATCTGAAACATAAAATTTACATGATTGTTAAGCTTCATCACTATGTCGAATGTCATTTTGAAATCCACCCAAAAACAAAGATATTAAAATTTGAAGCTTTACTTTTCTATATAATTAGGACATAACATTTTAAATATGAAAATTGCTGAAATCCCAGAATATCCTCCAATTCAAAATTTATTTTTAAAAAAGACAGAATTATTTTTCATTTTCTGATAATAAATGTTCATTTCAAAATACAATTTATACAAAGAAAATTAAAAAAGGAAAACCATAAAAAGATGAAAAAAGATTTTAAATTCCAAGTGGAATCAATTTGTTTTACCAAATGTATTCCTGATATTAGATTCTAAAATCTCAATTTCAAACAAAGCTTTACTATATATGTCTATTGTATATGTATATTATAAAGTCAATTAATCGACACGTTCAGATTTTTGAAAAGTGGGAAAAGTTAATTTTTAACAATGGGTAGGGGGGGGTGCGAGAATAAGAAATTCGTAGCCATTTTGAAAACCAGTAAATAACATCAAAAACAGTTAATGTATTATTATAAAACAAATCATTTTCTCCAAGACTTTATTATATTATGCAACTTAAATTTTTTATTGTATCAATTTCAAGAACAATCAAAATTTATCTCTCAACCTGCATCTACCAATTTCAAGTAATTTCCCTTAGAATAAGCAAGATTTAATAGACAAAATAAAATCTATAATGCAAATTGGTATGGAATATGATTTTCCTTTTAAACTACTTACTCTTCTATAAAGTCCATCAAATGTAGCAGACTCAATAGTTTGAGTGCCAGCATCTGTCCAATATAATCGGCTGCTTTTCACATCAACAGATAAGCCATTTGGCAATGTTAAATTACTACTGACAAGAACAGTTCGGCCATTTCCATCCATTCCTGCACGTTCTATCTTGGGTTCATGGCCCCAATTAGTCCAAAACAAATATCTAAAAATGGCAATTATAATTTAGCATCAATTACAATAAAACTATTTCTAATAATAATAATTCTTTGATTTTAAAATAGATGCACAAATGTATAAAATATTTACAAATTATAAGTATAAAATTTTCAATAATTTCTCCCTAACAACACATATTTACTTGTAAAATTTTCTATATATAAATCAAATTTGAAAACATTAATTTTTTTATAATCTTGTGCATCTTATTAAAATAGGATGACAGATTTTCTAGAAAATTTGATTTAATTTGGACTTCTAGTTTTATCAATTTGTATTACAAGCTTTTCAAGTTAATCAAAGTTGTAAATATTTTTCATTGCAACAAAATAAAATTTTCAAATTCACATAATAAAATTCTGTCATGAACATAATTTTTTTTTTTTAGCAAGGCAGTAATGCCACTAAAACACAAGAGGTTACAGGGTATGGAAGAATTAGGAACACAACCATTAATGATGAGCAGAAAGAGAATAGAGTAATCAGGTGGACAATAGGTAGTGATTGACATTGCATATAAATTTTTGCAGATTAAATATGGCTGGAAAGCATGGAGATGGAAGGGATTTCCACAAGCAAGAAGAGTGAGAGAAGAAACTGTTAGCATAGAACTTATGGCTACATCTAACCTGATCAACTGTAAACTGATGAGATCTCGATGCCAGTCTAGTTCTATAATGTCTAGGTACCATAGCAAAGAGCTCATTTGAACAATTACCATGAAAGTATTTATAGAAAAGATATAGAGAGGCAACCTTATGACAGTGGGAAAGTGACTGGAGCTGAGCCACCAGATCAGGACCAATAATATTGCAGATTCTTCTTTGGATCTTATTAAGGAGCTCAAGGTAAATAGCAGAGGCACCAGACCATATGTGACAGGAATATTCTAAGCATGGACGAAGGGTAGACATAGATATGTAAGACAGATTCTGGAAAGAAAAATTGTCTCGACTGACATAGTGAACCAACTTTCTTAGCAGCTGAACTAGCAATGGATTCAAGGTAGTCTTTTCACTTCATATCAGCAGAGAATGTGAGCTTGAGAAGATGCAATAAGTCACTTTCCTGGAGGATAGCATCAGCCATACTGATGGAAGGCAGCAAGGAGTCTCTCACATGATTAATCTATAAAATACAGTTTTTTTTTTCAATAACAGCTCTTATTTTAGGACAATGATGTAAAGTTGAGATGCTAATAGATATTTTACATTTTAATCGTGCATTATTGGGATACAACACCACACACCTTTACAATTCAGACTAGATATTGTTTTCTTCACTGTTTAAATACTTTAAGTTGATAACAGATGTCTACCGTAATATAAACACCAACTAGTAGTAACTAAAAATGGATCTTACTAATGTAACCCCAAACACTTTCCAAAACTTTTCTTGAATGGTGATCCATTTTCTTTGTTGCTTTATATTCTTGTAAAATATCTGTTTGTTTTTTTGGGAGTTTTTTTTATCACCAGTCACTAATCTGTCCAAAAAAGGTAAGATTCACCCATGAAAGTGCAAAGAAATGCAAATGCTCACTCTAGTTTTATAGTATGCTTCTGTCAAATAAGGATCTATTTTCCAAGTTTAGGCATCTTTCCAAGTTGTTGCAAATGACAGAAAATAGTTGAATGGTTTACATTTTTGCACAATGTATTCAACCATAACAGCTCTATTTCTGTCTTGATTAGATAAAATCTGGTCATCATTAAAGTCAAAAGGACAACCTGTTTGTGGCATATCTCTCAAGCTGAAATCAATTTTTCTGTCTTTGGCAATCTCTTAATTTAAACAATTTATTCTCATAAATACATGGAAATATTGCAGATTGCTCCTGTAGAATTATTGCCCTTTCTAAACTGAGAAAGGATTATGTTCTCTGTAGATATGTTCATCTTGAGGAAGGTCAAGTTAGTAATTACTTGAACTGTATTGTGATAATGTAACTCATTGTTATAATTTAGGCATTTTAGAATATAGAAAATATTTAATCTATTGCTATTGGATGTGAGATGAGCAAATATTTTATTAAAAAATAAGTGTTCTTAACATGAAAAGAGCACATTTTACAGTTACCTCAATTGTCTTATGAATTCAAATCTACCAAGCTGGATGATGGCATTTAAAAAAAAATAAATAAATAAAACTGATACACTTACCTTGCATATGGTTCTAATACAATATCTCTGGGTTTATCAAGATTTTCCCAGATAAGAACTTTTCTAAACAAGCCATCTGAATTAGCAACTTCAATGACATTTGTACCTTGGTCTGTCCAGTAGATTTTATTACCTACCCAGTCCACAGCTAATCCTGCTGGACTGTCTAAACTTGAATCAATCAAAACCTACAAGAAAAGAAGCAAATATAGATACAAAAAATCCAAATAAAAACTATCAATATTTGAATAATTTCAGTCTAGAAATATGCATTGAAAGTTATATTTGACAGACTACCATCTGCACTCCTTGGGTCATATAATTATTCATTATAAAGGGATACAGTCTAAACATAAATCAATTGCTTTTGTTATCAAAGACTCTTGTTTTGGTAATTGGTTTCCCCACACACATCAACATGTTATACAAACTTAATGTTTTTTAGTTTCCCTATGTAGCAAATAGAGTTTTAATTCCTCTTGAGATAATTATTGTGAAGTGATTATAAATTGGCTTTGGAAAGGTATGAATGCAATTTTTCTGTCCTGCTCCCAGCTAGGAATTAAATAACAGGACACACTTGGCTCCTTTGATAGAGTTGGCAAACAACCTAGCAGGACAATGCAAAACTGGAGAAGGCAATGGAAATCACTCCATTATTTTCTCCACAAGAACAATCACAGTTTACAGATATTTAAAAAAAAAAAAAAAATAAAATAAAAAGAGAAAGCTGTGCAAAGCCATGATTGCCTTCTCAAAGGACATGACACTTCAAGTATATTATAGGCACTTGCTGCAAGTGAAGAAATTATAACAAGACAATCTAAGCTGCCATGTTGTACTCAGACATTCTTATTCTGAAAATTTAAAAAAAAAAAAAAAAAAAGGAAAAAAAATGGATATCTGTGATGTTTTGAGGAAAATTATACACAGAATTTTTAATGTAGAAAAAATAAGGGTAAAATACAGGAATAAACTAATCTTATGACAACATACCTCTGCCTGAGATCCATCCCATTTGGCCCGGTTGATAGTATCTGTACTAACATCAGTCCATAGAATTGTATTAGTGTCAGAATCCCATTCAACTGCAACCACATTTTGTACATTTGGCAGAGGAATAATCATATCAATCATTTCAGCAGTATCAAATGAAATCCGACGAAGGTCAGATTTAGTTGAAAACAGAAGAAAATTGTCCAGTCCTACAAAAAATATTTTATAAAGTCATCACTATTAATGTGCAGAGTCAGGGTTATGGTTAATGAACATACGCATCAGTAAAAGCAAATAATCTTAACTCTATCCCAACTCATTAAAAAATTATACTAAGAACAAATCTCATTAATAGTATTTACATTAGTCAGACTATTGTCCTCATCTTTGTCGCCATATTTGTCACAACGTTTCGGCCGTTGTATGCTCCGGCCTCCTTCAGGTGGTTAATCTCATTAAACACCCTTCCACAGTGGATCATAAAAGTCTACTCCCTCTGTCTAATAATAGTTGTTTTTTAGTACATTGTAGGTACCCTACAATGTACTAAAAAACAACTTATACAAACTAATTCTTTATCTAATATCTCTGGGTCACCACTTATGAATTTTGCATGGTGTTATAAGCAGCGGACGATCCCTTTCTTTATGCTGTATGGATGGTGGGAATTGAAATTGAGATACTGTCTGGTGAATGTCAGTTTGCGGTATGCAGATGTCTTGAATCCATGCTCTGTTCAAGATATTAGAACATCCAGGAATGGGAGTGTGTTGTTACTCTCTTTCTCCATCTTGAACTGTATCGAAGATCTTATTGAGTTCACATGGTCCAGTAGAATCTGGACATCTTCCTGGTAAGGCCAATTGTATGAAGGTGTCATCAACGTATCTTAATCATAGAGTTGGCCTTAGAGATATAGATTCTAATGCCATTTCCTCAAAGTATTCCATGTATACATATTTCTTTGGGTTTATATTTATTATTTTTAAACTTATAAAAAATTGTGCCATCTTATCCAAAAGATTATAAGAATAAATATCAAAATGTGAGAATTTTTAATTTCTGGTGGAATTTTTTAGATGAAGAATTAATATTTTCATATCTTTCTATTTAAATCAGCATGCTCATCTTGGTTTTTATTCTTGGATTTCAGTTGTACTCTCCAAGCTTCTTTGTACCCTGTAACCTTGTAGAATTTTGAACTGAACCCTTTATTCAATCCATGAGAAAAGACAGCACTCATTCCACTTTCCATTCTTAGGCATCTTCTATTAGTTAATAGACTAAAGAGAATTTAGTCTATTTGATCTTGTGTCATTTATCCATCTCTTCCACTGAACCAGAGTATATGACTTTTCAGCATTACCCCAAAATTGAACTCACAACTTCCACAAACAAAAAAAACAGATAGGTCTTAACCAATGCTTTAATCTATAAGGTCATGTGTCTCTTGAGCAATCCAATGGAGTAATTTTGGTGTCCTAGGACCAATTTTTGTACTCAAGTTATAGAATCCTTGTGTATCCTTTCTTAATCAGAAACTACTAGATGGTATTCATCTTGATTCTATGAAGAGGTTACCAGAACCTAACATACATGCTGATATTTTCAATACTTTTATCTTCCACTGTTATGCTCAATTATCTTGACACAAGGATTGATGGCCACATTTTTATAGAGTTTAACCTCTATACACCAATTTTCAGTATCTAATTATCATATTATTCTGATTTAGTGAATTTCATTGGATAATAAATTCAAGTAGATTTACTATATATTTACTCATGCTAATAACGAATTTTGTACATCCTAAACACAAACTGGATGAAAATTGTTTTTTTTTTTTGTAAATACTATTGCCAATTGGTCAATATATATGAAAAATGGCAATAACACCCATGCAATAGTGTTTAAGGTGAGTTAACTGCCAAAATTTCTAAATGTGTTCATGAGCCTACCACATGACTAGAAAACAAATAAATTCAATGCATGAACAAACCTAATCAGTGAGCATTTTGCACAACTAGCAATTGCCAGACTAGTCCATGATGCTTGTATCACTGAAGTGCAAAGTTAGAATTTCAATTTCTTCAACATGAAAACAATTTCATTGTAATTAAAATAAAAATATTCAACTCAATCACTCACTCACCAAATTCTTTTGGATTCATTTATCACTTACTGAAAACTTCTCAATCACAGTATTGATTTTCAACTTAATCTACAGAACATTATTACACTGGATTTTATTGTTCATCAAGTTTAATACTCGATTGAAGAACGAACTACCTTCCAGAATTCTTGTAAGATATTTTTTATGCAATCTTTGACACACACAAACATATAGTCAAGGGCAGACAACTTTTGTTACTAAACTCTTACATTACGAATTTCATTTCAGAAACTGTTTTAAATTCAATTTAAACAAGTTTATCTAATAACAAATTCTATCAAAGTTTCATATATTATATAACACAAAACATCCAATTCAGTGAACCCAACTTCACGTGACACTGAACATTATAAGAGTTTAAAAATCAAATTTAAAATCCCCCAACCAAATCTCTCATTCACAAAAATTCAACCAACACATATTTTTTTGTGTATTTTATGTTATATAAAATATTTTTATTGTTGTTGTTATCTGAGATTTGTCATTTGTGTCCTATTTATATTTATCAATGTTGTGAAACTAAGGAGTTTAAAATGTGTGCAGAAATAACTAATTCACCTATACAACCTTCATCTTCACCTTCACTTTTCTAACAAAAATGTTAATTAGCACATTTCCACCACACTTTTCCTTTCATGCATCTTCAACCATGCCTTATTTCAATCACCCTAGATTACAGCCTTTTGATAATTCCTCCACCCTTACATTTAAAGGACAGCTATCTTGCACTTGTATTCCTTGCTACAAATACATAGAATGGTTTACACACATAGAGCAGCTTGGTCAGGGAGAGATATCACTGGAATTGAATGGATTTTGAATAACATACTGATATTGTATAGACAGCAGATCATCTGACTCTTCAGATATACTCTTGATGTTACAGAGTATGACAGACACCTGAAGTTTGAAGAGTACAATGGTTGAAATACTGTGAGCATGACAACAAAGATTCCAATATAAAGATAACATGAAATTTGTTTTAATTAAGTATAGATCAGTTACATGTATTTTTAGAGGCATTTTTGCCCTCTGTATGTGAGTGTATTATATCATGCATACATAAAGAATATTCAATAAATGAGACACTATGCCAAAGAAGAATTTGAAAAGTGTGTGTGTGAATTGAATGCAGTACAGACATTTTACCCTACTCTTTATGAACAGCACTGTTTGTGAAAAAGAAGACTACTTCAAAGAAGACAGTTGAAACTAAATTTGCAAGTATGTTTTTTCATCAAATTCTCCTCATATTTACACATTGTAAAAAAATATTAGTTGCATTCATCTACCATCAACAGGATTATTTTGAAATAAAATTTACTTTACACATCGGTCTGATGTTATTAATGGCCTAATTCAAAAAAAAAAAAAAAAACCTGATAAAATTTCAAGATACATCACAAAGGAAATCATAAAATAACACTGGACAACTGAAGCTTTTTATTAAACTGTCTTTAGAGAATAAATTGCAAAATGTTTCATTTCAGTAGAAAACTAAAATATTCAAATAAGTTGTAGGATTTTTTTCTTATTAATGTGTTTCACTTCTTTTGTTGAAACTGAGAATTTTATTCTTTCTAAAGACGACATGTAAAATTTTTATACAAGTACATTGATGATTCATTTAAAAAAACAAAACAAAAACAAAATCATTTAAGAAATAATTTTAATATCTGATAATAAATATAATATTTAAGCCATTATTTACCCAAATATAATTCAATCCATTCAAAAACCTTGAGTGTTTTCTTTTTCAAAATTTTAAAACATTAAGAATTTTATTTGTTTGTCAGTCTGAATATGATAAAAATTCTTAATACATTCTTCATTTGTTTTATTTGCTCCTCTTTTTCTTAAATGATAAAAACATCAGTCACCAAACATTTGACCAAGAGAAAAGGTTGTACATCCATCAAATAAATCAAAGAAAAGAAAAAGTTTTTATATTAATACTGACTTACTTTGAGTACAATTTTCAATAACTTTTCTCCCAGAAAAATAAAAATTTTGAATACAAAAAAATAAAAATTCTTTTGGTTTATAGAACAAGCTAGTTTCACAGACCATTACTAGTGTACTTTATTCACTAATTATTAATTACTATGCCAATTAACATTGAATAATTCAGCATTGCAAAAGATCATTTAGAAAAACATATTTATACTTTTAGCTGAATAGCAAAAATATTTTAAAAGGTAAAATATTCAAATATTTTTTTACTAAACTGAAGATTTTTTTCAGTTTTAAACAAATGCCCTTAATATTATTATTAGATAAACTGTATTACTTACTATCTCGACAGGTCTTCCCATCTTTTCTGAGAGCCAGTCCAGTTGGACATGCACAAATATAATTTCGTTTTGTAGGAAGGCATAAATGACTGCAGCCACCATTGTCAGAACCACATCGATTCATTGCTGTCACCAAGAAAAAATTAAAAGTTAATGTTAATCAAAAATACTTTTAAATCATACTTATTTTTAGCACAATCTAAAAAAATAGAATAGGAAGCTGTAAAAAGATTTAACATTAAAGATTTTTAAAATGCAGATATCATTTAGCCCAAATAAATAAGTAACTCTAAAACTTTTGCTTGAGATAATCCCACCAAAAAGGATTCTTTCTGAAAAGGAAACAATACATTTAAAATAAATATGATTTGTTTGGAGTTAAGGCATTTTAAGTTTGTAAATAATTAAATTTTATTTTTTTATAGCATGATGTAAGTTACAAGAAATGCAACTCTGAAATTCATTACTTCCCCTTGTCAAGTATAAATGTAACAAATGTATTCCTTTTGACTACAAGGGGGTGTTGAAAAGTTCATAGCTCAATTAACCAACTACACATACATAAAGGTTTCTTTTGTTGGATTAACAAACACCTCTGCAGGAAACGTCCAGTAAGGAGGCTACATACATGTAGTAGTTATTACAAAAAGTGATATTTTCCAAAACTAGGCTTCAAAGATCTGCTTCAGCTCAGTCTTTCTTAGAGAGCTTGAGAGTTCATGCAAATTTTTATTTCACTAATCATAGCATCTTGAGCATAAGCTCTTGCTTTTGAAAGCAAGAAGTATGTTTGTTGCACCTGTGATATAGTAGTTGATTCTTCTAAGACCTGTAACCTTTGGACCTTCATATATCTTTTTGCTACAAGCATTTAAAGGAATGACAGAAAATTCAACATCAAGTGGATCACAGATTTCAACAGTATAGTGGCTGGTCAATCCCTGAATGAATTGATAATGCTGTGCTCATCAACAACCAATACAAGATAAAGAATAAATGCAAAAGTTCTTCTGCTGCATTTAACCTGTAGGGCTCTTATTGTAAATCTGTATCTGACTAACTTTAGACTGACCTATAAGGAACCAGAAAAGATGGAAAAGAAGCAGAAAGTGCTAGGCTTATAGATCTGGATGAAGCACAGTATACTCAAGAGTTGAGGAAGCAATGTCCCAAAAATCACAAATAACATCAACTGTCAAAGCATATTCTACTTATGTGGAAGATTTGTTGGCCACTTTCTGAATGTGTTTTTGGCTTACAGTGGTAAAGTTATTTATAAAACAAGGAGAGTGTGCAGTGTCAAAAGGATTTAATAATAAAGTTCACAATGCCTCTCTCAAATGCATGGCAGGAGAGATGGTGGTCAATGTGTGTCAGAAGGATTCTGTGAAGGGGAACTGGTGAGTATGTGGTCAAGAAACAATAACATAGCTACCTGAGTAGCACTGAATAACCAAAAGTGTTTTTACAATGTCTTCCATATTGTAAAAACAGCTTTAGTTGTTCATAATTATTAAATATGAATGACTTGTTACAATCAAAAATTGAATTTTGCAACTTTAAAATATTTTCCCATTAAAAACAAATCTTTTGTGAATTTATTTTTTATAGGCAGAAAAGACATCCAAGCATACAAGGCAACAGCAATACAATCTTCAATAGTGATACTCCCTATGTAGTTATCAGCTAACCATAGTTAAACCAAGATCATTTTTGAAAAAGATACTTTTTTTATACAAGACAATAATGAAAAGTTTAACTTAAACAATAGTCACACACAAAAGATGATAATTATGAAAGGAAAAAATAAATTGTTACTTCAGAGAAATTCATATTTTTGCTAATAATACAATTTTTCAAATGTAAAGACATACACTTATACCTTGTGGCTGCCTCAAAGGATGGTAAGTATGTATATCCATAGGATAGTGCAAGCGACTTCGTACTCTTTCAACACGATTACCAGTGAATTTGTTTGCTCTCCAAATACTTCTCGTGTGCCAATCTGTCCAGTAAAGCTCGTCTTCAAATAGTGTTAATGCAAATGGATGAGGCAGTCCTGGAAAAACAAAAATTCAAATCATAAAAGCTTGTCATTAATATCAATTTTAATAAGTTCCAGCTGCAACATTAAAAGTTGCAATATATTTTCACTTTGATGGATATCTTAATCTGATGGAAACAGACAACTTATATTTATTTAGCTAAAATTGAACTTCAAACATGCAATTGAGAAAATGGAACAAATTTAATATGTAATATTTTCTCAATATTTAAAGATAAACCATGCAAACCTAATTATATTTGTGTAAAAAAAAATTGTTTTGAACAATACTTTAGTTTTTATAATACATAAAGCGTTTAAATATGAATAAAAAGCCTAATTAGTATTTTTCAAGACAAATTATCAATACATTAACATTTTCTCCAAACACAAAATAATAAAAAAATAACTCATTTATTGCTAAACATTAAATATATTAGTATTTCTTTTAGGAAATACACTGAAAAGAGAAAAATATCATATTTTGAGAGAATTCTCACCATGGCTAATGATTGTTCGTCGGTACGACCCATCTAGATATGCACACTCAATCACATGATATTTGGCATCAGCCCAATACAATTTGCCAGCTGCATAATCAATGGTGAGACCATTAGGCCAGATTAATGATGAATTGACAATTGTTCGCCGTTCATGGCCATCCATACCTGAACTTTCAATTTTAGGACTACTACCCCAGTCTGTCCAAAATATCATCCTAAAAATAAAAATCAGACATATCATCCATTTCAAAATGAAAAATATATTTGTGATATACAAGGCCCTCAAAAGAAAATTTGATTTAATAAATGTTTAACAAATTCTGATCAATACACTTTACATTTTGAATTTTTAAATACTTATTCTAATTAAGCAAATTAGGCCAAATAGATTAATTTTTTTTTAAAATTACTGTAATCAAATCTGTAATTAAAAAACTCATAACAAAAAATTTTTGCAACAAAGGTTTTTTTTGGGGTTTATTTTTAAAAATAGTAAAAAAAACAAAATGTGCAAATATGTTTTAATTCCTTATCACTCTATACATTTGGTCTTCATTTCAACACCAAGACAAACAAGCAATAATCAAGGAAAGTGGAACCAAGATTCTTAAAAAATTTAAATTGATAACTAAAGTTGCTGCAGACTATCACATGTGATCAAAATTTGCATTTGTGTTAATAAAGAGCAAATAAAAAGTTGCATTTTTGAAATCTTTTAATACTGAGATCTGTGTGTTTGCAACAGAGAATATAAAGGCAAGTTTCATTAAATAATTTAGACATGTTCCGTCTACTTATTCTTGATAGGATCCTCTCATACTCACGAATGAAATTTTTGGGGTGGTTATTGAAAGACAAGTGGAAAATGCTGTCTTCGTTCATATTGTATTCATTTCGAGTACTCGGAATGAATACAATATGAACCAACATGGCACTTTACTCTCATCTTTCAACAACCACACAAAAAAGCTCATTCATGAAAATATGCTGCCAAAATATATATGTGTGTATGTGTGTGTGTGTATATATATATATATATATATATATATATATATATATATATATATATATATGATAAAAATATAGTATCAGTGATATAGCATATGTAAATATAAAAATGGACACTGAGCAGCAACAGTCTGTTGCATGCTTGAACACAATCTTCAGGCCTGAAGTTTGTGTTTAAGCCACTTGGTGATGTCCTGAGTGTTCATTTTTATATATTTAATTTATTTGCTTAAATATTATTTTTAATGGATACTTGTATTTGAGTAGATGGTCTGTTTTTATTTATTTATTAAACAGTATATTTATTTATATCTACTGGCCTGAATTGTGCTGTTAGCATATTAACAGACAATGAAGAAAAAATATACATAGGAGTAACTAAAGAACCCTGGAAACAAAGAAACTCCACACACAAAACATCCTTTACAAATAGTAAATATGTGAACAGCAAAATGCTTTCTAAACATATATGGGAGATTAAAACAAAAAACAAATCACACCCAAAATATCATGGAAAATAAGAACATCTGTCTACAACAATCAATCCCAGAACTATAAACTCTGCTTGGAGATAAAATAGCTATAATTACCTTCCCAGATCAAAACAAACTACTAAATAAATAATCAGATCTCATCTGAAAATGCAGACACAAAAACAAATTTTTACTACATTACTTAAAAATTGAAAAATGAAAAAAAAAAAAGAAGAAATGAAAATAAATAAATAAAATAAAAACAAGTAAAATAAATTAATCCAAACAAATAAATAAGTAAATAAACTAAGTAAATAATAAACAAATTAACAAACCACACCCACCAAACTGTTTGGATACTACAATGCAACAGACTAACCACAATGCATGACTGACCTGTATATATTAAAAATCAAGCAAAAACACAATGCAAATGGCATGAGGATTACGTTTAGCATGAAATAGACTGTCCCCTCTGGGTGTTGACTTTAATGTCCACTTTTATATTTACATACATTCTATCCCTAATATTGAGCACTTTAACTCATAAATACCTTAAAATTATATATATATATATATATATATATATATATATATATATATATATATATATATATATATATATGATGATGATGAGTCAAGAAAAAGTCAAAGAACACACATTTTCTCCCATTGTCTCATTATATATAAGTGTGAGCATAAAGTAAATAACAAGATATTAGCAACCATATGTGCATGTGATATCATACATATATAGATGGGCAAATAAATATTTATTTAGTTTCAGGTGTAAACAAAACAATGTAATTAAACAGAGCTATAAAGCATATATTAATAAATACACATTTACTCGGAGTTTCATGGTTACCCAATTCATCAAGCACAAATGGTAGAAAAAATCTTTTTTACCATTTGTGCCTGATGAATTGTGTAACCATGAAATTCTGCACTACAAACGTAGGTATATGTACATTATATTTATATATACATATATATATATATATATATATATATATGTAACAGGCCTATGTGGAGGTGCAAGTTGATTTTTGCCACATGTTTCCCAGATGGTATAAACATGGTGACTGGTAGTTTGCTGTTGCATGTTCCTCATCAAGATAACAAACTTGTTTAGAAATTGAGAACAAACTGGAGATGAAGAACTTAGCATTTTTTCAGTTGTTAACTGTAAGGGCATTTGGGGTGTGCTGAGTGAGTTCTACATGTGCCAAGTTAAAAAAAGAAGAGTTTTTTTTTTTTATTGCAACTTTGTAGCATTGATCATACCCTCTCCAAGTTCATAGTTACCTGATCCCTAAAATTGTATTACACAAAAATTAATATTTTGACCATGACTTATTCTTAATCTATTTTTAAGTGTTTTGAAACTTAGATTTAAATGAGTCACACATTCTCATTTACCTAAAGAAAAACAAAAAAACTAGCAAATTTGTTTAATAGTAGATGGAATTTTGTTGGTTTAAGGAATTAATTATTTCACCAAACACATTACCTGGCTGATACCTGTCAACTCCTTCAGTCTATGTACGGAGAGGTGTGACAAAATATTACTCAGTTTTAATGAGATTTCCCTTAGTTATTTCCAAAGTTCAAAGCCAATGCTTTCCAAACACTAGCATGAATAAGATTAATTTTTCTAAACTGATTTTTTATACCTTATTATTTTTCAAGGTGTATCAATTAAAACTTGCTTTTTTCAAAAATATTTCTAATATGAGAAAGAAAAGGATAATTTACCTCCAATAATCTTTGCGGATTATTTGCCCCTCTATCCTATTATAACCCTATTTTGAACAACTTTCAATGTATAGATGACAAGATATCTGCCAATATCTCAAATTGTAATTACATAAATAAACTACTGAAATTCATGAAGAGAGGAAAAAACATGTGACACTAAATCACTTACCCTTTTCCTGGATGAGCAACAATAGCTCGAGGTTTGTCAATCCCTTTCCAAACAAGAACCCTCCTGTCTGCACCATCCAGTTCAGTTACTTCGATTCTTGATGTACCAGAGTCAGTCCAAAACAACTTGTCATGAATCCAGTCAACTGCTAAACCACCTATATGAATATAAAAACATCACTTAATCTAAAAACACTCATATGTACCTTTAATTAAAACATTTCCTACTTAAATCCTTTTAAAATTTGTAAACATTCTCTTCTAAATAGACCTTCAAATTAGAAGGCTATCATAGATTATGCAAATATAAGAAATTCATTTCATTCTTGTTTCATTGTGTGAGTTTTCTCTTGTCTATGGCATGACTAACTAATTATTGCATTTTCTTAATTATCTAAAAGAATAATTTACCAGGTTGTACAGTTGAGAAATGAACATAAAACATGTAAATAACCTAATATTAAAATGGATTCATTGATTAGTTTTAGTGTCAGTCAATACCTGAGTGTGTGAAAAATCACATGAGGTGTGAAGTATATTTCAAATACTCAAGAAATTGTCAAATTGCAAAATCTTTTAAAAGCATTATCTAATAGGAAATTTCATGTAATATCAATATGCAGATTGAAAATCAGAATGCTTGCAGAATTGGAACTCTATTTACTCCAAGCAGAATAGGGTGATACTTGACCTACAATTGCACCAGACAGAAGCAAAGATATTAATTAGACAAAGATGACCAAAATAGCAAGTTTTTCATTATGATTTCTACTCAAAATTATTTGATTTTTAATTTGCATTTAGTTGGTAACAATGAAAATAACTGGCATGCTTTTTTATATTTGTTAAAAACTGCTATTGTGAAACATGGAAATAAATATTTAAGATAGTTCATTGTTATAATAATTTCAATTTGTATAAAGTTAAATGCCAAAAGTAAAAGAAAAGAATTAAATGTTAATTTTAAAGAATTTCTAACTTACCTGTGTTTTTCAGTCCACACTCTACAATAGTTTGGATATTTGAGCCATTCAAATAAACTCTTTTAATCACATCAAGTGAAACATCAGACCAAAAAAGAAGTCCTAAATCATAATGAAAGTCTAGAGCAATTGCATTGTCAAGATTATCAAGAATGAATGAAAACTCGGATTTGCTGGGATTTCCTTTCCGTATTTCAATTCGATTTGCAAATATCAAGTTGACTTCACCTCCTGAAATGGAAAAATGGAAATGACTATATATATATATATATATATATATATATATATATATATATATATATATATATGTGTGTGTGTGTGTGTTTGTGTACACATCAGATATAAATAAAAACAATATAAATTAAAAAAAACAAAGGAAAATCTTTGTATACCAATGAGTTTCATTACTTGAGGAATTTTATACAAAATACCAATGAGTTTCAATACTTAAGGAATTTTATACAAAAGGTAAATGTCAAGATTTTAGTTCATAACTTGAAGTAACATGGAGGAAAAATATGAATGTTTTCAAATTTTTAATTTGAGAAAACCCTAAAATATTCTTAAAGCTTTCTGCATAAGGAAGGTCAAATATGTAGTCCGCCAAATGATGTAATTTATTGACTAATAAAAAGCAAGTAAATGTTGAAATTTTTTTTTTTTTTAACTAATTATTATTTCTATGTATTTTATTTTATTATTTATGTATTAATTCATTTATTTCAATATTTAAAGGTTTTGAGTTTATAGGTTTCTTTGAAATTTTTATAGTCATGTATGTTGGCTTCAGAATGTAGCATTTCTTTTAAGAAAATAGATAAATGAAAAAATACAGGATATAACTAACATTTTGGGAAGAATCAATAACTGCAATTTCAAGAACTTTTCATCTAAGTTATTTATGCAAAAGCATTTGATAAAATGTCACAAAGAATTGCTAGATAGCCATGACATATTCAAAAAGGACATTAGAATAATCTAGAACCTATACTGAGAGTAAACTGCCTGTATACAAATAGAAAATAGATTTAGTAAATATACAAAAATAGAAGAGATGTAAGACAAAAATGTGCCTTCTCACCAGACTTATTCAATCTATACAGTAAGGTAATTCTGAGAGAATTTGAAGTCATACCAGAATTCATTGTTGGTGGACATAATCTTAACATTAGATATGCAGATGACACTGTTGATAGCAGACCTGGAAGGAAACTCCTACAGAAGGTAGTGAAGGAAAGCGAGAAGAAAGGATTAAACATCAATTGCAAGAAGATAGAATTTATGATTATCAACAAAAGGAACAGCCCAACCTGCAAATTACAAATTGGAAAACCAAAATCAAGCAAGTACAACAATTTAAATATCTAGAAACTGTTTTAACAAAAAACAGAAAGTAACACAATGAAATCTGAGGCACATTGGGATAGTGAAAGTTGACTTCCAAAAGCTAAGCATAGTATTAAGAAACAGGAAAATTTTGTTAGAAACAATGGAAAAAGTACTGAACTGTTATGTAATATCAGTCCTCCTATATGGCAGTGAATACCAGAAAATCTTACAGATTAAGAAAAAATGGGGGGGGGGGGTCAACAGAAATGTGATTCTACAGAAGGATGCTGAAAATACCTTTGACTAAACATGAACAATTATAAAGTTTTAGAGAAAATAGAAACAAAATGGACATTTATACTTAGCACCAGAAAGAGAAAATTGAAATTTCTAGGGCATATAATAAAGAAAGAGGACTTGAAAAATTTGACACTCACAGGACATTGAAGGCAAAAGGGACGGAAGAAAACAGCTCATAAACTACCCAATGAGCTTGCGTAAATGGTTGGCAGAACAGGGTTCAGGAGAGAGAGCAAAAAGACAAAATTTACTAAGAACTACAAAGGACAGGAATTTGTGGAGAGCCATGATCGCCAACATCATGAAGGTGCATGGCACATAGATGAAGAAAAATTATAGTATTTTTTTAGACCAAAGTTGTAGTTGAAATTATTTTTAAGTATAACTAATAATTGTGCATAGATACAAGTTATGAAATAAATTCTTCACATTTACCATGATAAACTTCAAGAAACGAAACGCATTGGAATAGACAAGTTTTCCTTTTGTTTTTTCTGAGATCATATATATATATATATATATATATATATATATATATATATATATATATGAAGAAATATAGTCTTAAAGTGTGCTATATTTATGGGATAAAGTGCTCAATATCAGCGATAGAGCGTGTGTAAATATAAAAGTGAACATAGAAGTCAATACTTAGAGGCGACAGTCTGTTTCATGCTAGATGCAATCATGGCCCGATGATTGCATCTAGCATGAAACAGACTGTCGTCTCTAAGTGTTGACTTATATATATATATATATATATATATATATATATAAAATGTAGGATATTCAAAAGTAGATGTTATAATAAAAACGAGGTAATTAAAAGCAGTTCAAACCATAATTAGTTATACTCCAATGAGTCAAATCATTATGACCACTTGCCTAAAAGATGTTGGTTCTCAATGTGCTAGTGAAACAGATCTTGCCCATTCAAATGTTAACTTTACAAAACCTTTAGAGGTTTCGACTGGGGTCTGGTGCCAGTTTGTTAATACCAGGTCGTCTAACTCCTAAGTTACATGTAGATTCTGCAGAGCAAATGTGTCAATACCAAACATCCCATCACTGCTAAATTGGACTGAGATAGGCAGAGCTTTACATAGCCCTCCTGAAAGGAGCACACTCCTTTTTGCTTGACCCAAGTAGAGGAAGGCTGCTTTTCTTTTTACAAAAAGCAAGAATCATTCCATTTATAGGAGCGAAGGAGTGTTAATTTTGCTGCTCCTAAAATAAAATTAAAAAAATTGAAGTTGTAAAATTTGAAGGGTTGCCATGGAAGAGATATTTCTTTATTTCTTTTAAGCAGCTAATACTGAAATACTTTAAGACAGTGGTGGAATTTTTTCTTTTGATCTGATTCAAAGCTAAACATTAAATTTTTTTTTTGGCAGACAAATTGCTACAGTCTAAGAAAGTTTTAAGTTTTGTTGTGTGGGTTTCTATCCGTCACAATGTCTGTATGTAAATTTGTGTGTCTGTGACAGTTAATTATATATACGAGTGTCATTTCATTTACAAATAATAAAAGTTTTTGTAAATAATTGAAAAGAAACAAACAACTGAATCTTAATTCATTTTTTTTTAATTTAAAAAAAATATTTTTTAGACTTTCACATTAATTTGATGTCTTCAACAAGTTTAATCTTTTAGGCTATTATTAAAGTTAGAACAAGCTTAAAAGATAGTGTTTTAAGTTTGTTTGTTTTTTATTTAATATGATGTAAAATAGGTCAATTTATTTAAATTTATTTATTTTAAAAATATTTACTTTTGGAAGTAGACGTTTTAGTTTGAATTTGGGTTCAATATTAAAACATGTAATCATTTAATAATGCAACAAGTTAACATACGATCCTAAAATCTTTTTTTTAGTTTAATTATTTGTTTGTGGTGCTAAGTAACTATAAGATTCATGGCATTAAAATTAAGATGACACTTTTTCTGCAAGTTTAAAACCTTTCCAAAACATTTGGAGACACTATTAGAGAGTAATAAAATTATTTTTCAAGCAATAAAAATAATTATCTATGAAGTCTTAGAGAAAGTTCTTTTGATTCCTACCCTCCAAGAAACTATAAAATCTGGATAATTGCCAAGACCTTTCAAATGTTGGTAGTCTTCCCTCTCAACTAAGCAATGCATTCTTTCCTCAACTAAGTGCAGGGCTCAAGACCATACCACACAATGCTGATTTTCTTCCTTGAAAAAATTCACTAAATTATCCATTTACTATAAAAGTCTGTTTTTGCCTTGAGAGTTTTGTTCAGGACTTCACGATTGTTAAAAATAATTGAAGTTGATTTAAAAAGTGATGTTAAAATAATTATATCATTTATTTGAAACCTGCAAAATAGTAAGAAAAAAAATTTAAATATAGCAGCATGATGATGAAAATGCCCAACATTCCATACTCCATTTTATTGTCCAATGCTTGACAGAACAGACTTATGTTTTTAATATAGAAATTATTTATATTGATTTCAAATATTTAATTTCAAGCAGGAAACACTAGATTTACATGTGAATTTTTCAGCGCTGAAAATACATTAATTATATAGTTGCATAGTTGAGTTTTCACAAGTTATTTTGTAATTAATTAATGGAATTATTTTTAAGTGCTTCTTCTGTAATATTTATTATATAAGTTTATAAAGTTCTAAAATATTTTCCAGATTGACAATAATATTTACTATGAGACCTATGTCAAATACGTTTTTCTTTTATTTTCAAATCCATACCTTTTTTTTTTTTTTTGGGAGCTGTACTTAACAAAAGTAACTGCCTTATTTCCATTTGAAATTAATTATCTAAATTTTCAATTTATGGAGAATTTTAAAATTTCTTAACAAAATTTCATAATTAATTGGTACTTCTAAACAAAACTAATAACCTCATTAAAGAAATTTTTATGACTACTATTTAACTTCCTTAGACCTTTCTAGAATCAGCAAATTTGTCAGAATCAAAAATTATTGATATTTTATCATTTTAATTGAAGCACAAAAAAAGTATCAAAATGATTTCTAACGTTTTTAAGTGGTACCTTTTCACTTGTTTTTATTTACAAATGTCAAATTTGAATAGTGCTCACGTTGCTGATAACTGAACTGTGAACTCGTGCTTTTTCTCCTATCTACTATTAGGAATTGTTTTTCTTCTTCAAGTCTGAATAAATATGTTCTGACAAAATATTTATTTTTAAGCAGCAAAAATTAGTCATGAAAAAATGTTTCCCTACTTTTTATGAAGAAACAAGTTTCTGTTAGAAATGCCTCAATCCCAATCAAATCTTGTTCCTAAAATCAATTCCAAATCAAATCCATTTGAATTACCAGTTTAAAATTCCAATCCAACAAACTCCTGCAGTGTTTGAAAACTGTCATTCCTGGAAAAATAACTTTAGATTTCAGACAATACTTTCTACATCAAAAGTACTCCACTCCTTATGTAAGCTTAATTGGCATACAATTTGAAGTCATAGCAGTGATTTTTGTTTCTGTAGGAATACTTAAAAAATTGCCCACACCTTATTTTAAACAGTAAATTTTCTAATTTTTCTTACTTTTGATAGAACTTAAAACAATCAGAGAAGTGTCAAATCTGTTCAAAATGCATTAAGCTTATGCGGGGGCAGAGAGAAATATCTACCTCTTGATTAACTTTTTCTCCTTGTAATGAACATTATTTTACAATATATGACCTACAGCTTGCAAAAGGTAAAAATATCAATTACAAACAGAAAATGTTCTTCATTAACTGATCTAAAAAAAAAGAAATAAAAAAAAAAAAAAAAAGCTATGCACATAAGTGACTCAAAAATCATTTTTTTGCATTCATGAAAATATTGTTTATCTATATTGAATTTCTAAAAATTTTCTACCCCTGACCAATTATTTTACTCACTTTTCATCAGCACACATAAGAATAAAGAAATAAATTTTTAAGGCAGATGCTTGTGGTTAAATTGGGAACAATAACCTGTGTGGATTAGGTGAAAATACAGTTGAGAATTTGTTGATGTAATATTACAATATATCAATAGAGTGGGAAAAGAGCGTGCCCTTTTTTTCAGGAGCTGAAGTGGTTTCTTTATTATGAAAGGAGCAAAGAGACAAGCACGGCCCATTTTGGGATGTGGAAGTGGGAGGCACTTGAAAATTTGAGAAGTATGTAAATCCCTGGAGATAGGTGGTGTTTGATATCTAGAGCAGCACTGTGAAACATTCTCATACAACCTGTGGTGTGTGGCAAGGTACACTGTCCTGATAAAAGATGGCATTGTCATTATAGAATACTGTTGCCATGAAGGGATTTTGCTGGTTTTCAATGATGAGAAATTGGTAGGATGTTTTAAAGTACCTTCCACATAAATGATGGGATCCAGTTTTGAACAGTAGAGTGCTACCCAAACCATCACATTGCCTCCACCAACTAGTTTCCTCCCTCTTCACAGTGCACTCTGGTGTTATAACTTCTTCAGGATAACAGCATACATACATTTAACTTGCTATTCACATTATTCAGGAGAAATTGAGACTCATCACCAGGCAACCTTCTCCTATTGATACAAGATTCAGTTTCAATACTTGCATGCCTATTGAAGATATTTTCAATGATGAACATTGGTGGATATGATTACTCTGGCTGGCCTGTAGCTACATAGCTGAATATGAAAAAAGGATTGATTACACATACCTTCCTTCACCTCGATTAAAGCTATCTATGCCACATTACATCACCATTCACTTCTGACATCAAATAAACCTGCCTTGTTGGAGATTATTTTGTTCTTGATCACCATCAATAGGTACTTACCACAACTGAACATGTGAACTCCACAACCCATGCCAGTTCAGAAATGTTCTGACCTAGTCTTCTGTCAATAACAATTTGGCCTTTATTAAAGCCCCATGGATCTTTCTTCTTGCCCACAACTGCAGTATTCAATAAATCAAAATGAAGTACTTGAGACTTGCTTACCTGTTTATTTCTGTCTCTGACATATCAATGGTCATAATGTTTTGGTTCATCAGTATATATATATGTGTGTAAATTATGTATATATTTACCTGTAGCTTTACAACCCCTGCCATCTGGTTTCAAAATATAACCTGTAGCACAACTACATTTATAAGAACCAGGATGATTTGTACACACTTGACTGCAAGCACCAACCATTTCACATTCATTAAAATCTAAAACAAAAAAAAGGCATTTAAAAAATTACATTATAGTGTTGGTCAATAAGTGAAGAAACTTATATCTAGGATAATTTGGGGTGGAGGGAGCAAGATCACTGAAAATATATCACATATTTTGGATGGTATCTTGAGAGATATACAGAAAAATAAAATCAAAGTAAACATACATTGGAGATAAGAAATATCAACAATGATTCATAAAATTGTCTGATGCATTTTTGGAAAGTGAGACAGGCAATGGAGACCTTGGGTTTGAAGTAATATGGAAAAAAGTCATATACTCCAGTTCAATTTTTTCCCCCAAACCCTACATCATTCAATTATTTATGAAAAGGAGCATGATCTGTGAGAAACATTAAAATCTCACTGGCAGCCCTGATTAATGATATTATTTTTATATAATTTGCTATTCCTTTAAATAGTGACAAAAACTTACATTTTAATTAAAATTATTCATCATGAATTTGTACATGACTGGTGTTATTTTCATATAATACAATGACAATGCCAGTTGGTCCAGCTAGTTCTTTTTTATAAAAGACAAAAAGTTACTAAATAAGATAAAATGTTAACAAAAAATAATAAAATGAAAGAAAAGTCAAAATTTGATATAATTTTATGATACAAACAAAAGAATATTATAAATAAAAAATATTTGCTTTTAAATGAAAATACTTTTTACAAATTTATACTAAAATAATATATTTTACATAAAGTGAGGATCTAAAATATCAAATTCTCTAGTCCAATAACATAATCTAATAAAAATGGAGTTAACCTGAATGCATTTAAAACCCTAAAAACTTACCAATTGTATTCTTTACATTCACATAAGGGATCTTGTATTTAAAGGATCATAGAAATTAACAAAATTCAAAGTTCTTATATGAACCAAAGGAATTGTGTGTATGTAGGAGTAAAAGAAGAAGAAAATTGTAAAATTGGACAATGGAAAAGGATTTTTCATTGATAAAAACAAAATAAACACTTGTAAACTTAATTATTTTAAGATAAAAAATTAAAATAAGAAAATCCAAAATTTAAAAAAATATTTACTGAGGTACTAACATGAAATCAAAAATAAAACTGAATCCTGTGTTTAAGACCATTTCTAAAGTATTACAAGTTATTTTCTTAAAAAGAACATCTTAAAGAGGAAAGATATTAGTTATGTCAAAAAGAGAATTATGGTATGGAGAAAAAAATAATTTCAATTCTAATTGTATCACCAAAACTTCAATACTCTCCCTATACACACAGAAAAATAATCAATTAAAGAATTTGATGTTTTTTTTGCAAATTAGACCTCAAATAAAATATAGAAAATACTATTTTTGGTAGAAATTCATACTTATTTTACAATTTAATCAAATTACTTATTTTACTGTTACTTCATAAATGCTTAATTTTTCCAATTCCAGGTCATGTTTGATATTTGAAGAATTATTGTCTTTCGTCATTCTTTTGTCAATCATAACTAAGTTCCATCTTTTATAAAAAAAAATGTTACAAGAATATATTCTTGGACCAATGTTTTTTCTTGAAATAATCATATTGTTTAAAAAAATTTTTTTCTTTAAAATGTAAACAATTATTAACTTCCAATCATTTCTTGGCATCATTAATATAATTGGTATTTTTTAATTAGTTTCTTAATTTTCTTTAGAAATATTGAACAGTCCATATTTTCAAACTTGACAAAATGTTTTTTTTAATGGGTATCCATATTTTTACCAATTTTTCTGTCCATACCTACAAATATTTTAAATATACATTACTATCATAAAGTATTTTTCATTCTTCGAACCTGATATATTTTAGCTTTTATTTCACTAAACTTATCAACTTGGTTTCTATTCAGTTCAATATAAACAAAAAATTTTAATTATTTTAAATGTAAGCATTCATGACATAATTATGCTAATTATTAAATCTAAAATTTCAAAAATAAAATATTTTACATAAAAATGTTACTAACCTATGCATGTCTTTCCATCTCTTTGGAGATGATAACCCATATAGCAACTGCAGCGTGCACCACGAGATGTTTGCAGGCAATTCTGATTACATCCACCATTGTTCTCTCGACAACTTGGTGGAAGATCTGAAAAAATAGATTTAATCAGTTACATAAAATGTGTGTGTATATCATTAAAGAACAGAAGACATATTTCATAAAAAATTAAAACTTACTACAGTGCATTTCATCTGAACCATCAGGACATTCTGATAAGCCATTGCAAACTTTATTGGATCCAATACACTTACCAGAACGACACTGGAATTGGCCACTACTGCAGTTTTCAATATCTGGAATAATATAAAGTACAAATTATTAAAAAGTTATCTTCAGTAAGAAAACACAAAATTGCTAAAGAAACGCTATAGACCATGACAGCTGATGATATTTAAACAGTGAAGATCTTCCAAAACAATTATCTGCCATAAAATTGAAGCAACACTTTATGCTAAGCCTAAACAAATTAAGTGAAAAAAATGGCTGACAAACTCCGAAAAGATATCACTAAGAAGAAGAATTTGAAGAAAATGTTTTAGGTTTCAAAAATTTAATTAAGAAAACTGTAAATGGAGAGTCCAAATTTTCTTTTTTCAAATAAAATTCTTAATTCCTTTAATAATGACTTCCTGGGGTCTAAAATTGGCTCTTTCTTTGACAGCCACCTGTTAAATGTGAAACTGTGCAGTCACTTGTATGCTAATATACACATTTTATCAAAATATTTGTAACAGCTTGAAACACGGTGTAAAAGGATTTAAGAATTTTTCTCACATTAAAAGGAATAAAACACCTGTATGTGAACCAGTGTTTTTTGTTAGTTTTATTCAAAAACATTACAGTAATTTATGTAAGGAACAAAATACATCCATTTCAACTGAGGAAGCAGCGATATTATATATAAAAAATTCCTTCAGTTGTATTAAATTCAACCAACAAGGTCTCCTTATTGTATTTTTTCAATTTTTATCCATTTCACATAAAGCTCTTTAAATATTGTAACATCTTAAGTTCCACAATCAGAAATCAACTGAAGAGACAAAAGGAGTAATGTAATTAATGAGCCAATTCAATTTATCAAGAGAGAGAAAGTTGCTTAATAACAGAGAATTGTTGAATGTAGTAGACCAATTCTCCTACTCTTTAGCAACAGAAATTGAATTCAGGCTGGTTTCAAGTCTCTCAGCTTGCCAGAATTTATCCATGGTCCAGTTGTTCAAAGGTAGTTAAAGTTCTTTGTCAAATAAATTGTAGTAAAACCCAAATTTATTTCTTAGGTTTAATTCAGCAAAACATAGCAATACACCTGATGGCAATCTATATAACCTTTCATTAAGTAACAAATTCTATCTTTTTAACCTAAGAAAGCTGTAAAATATAAATACTTTTATTAGGAATGATGCTTAAAATCTTGCACTGAATAACTAAGAGTCTCATTACAACATGGAAGAGTGCATAACAAATAAACAATATTACCACAATACTTAAGACATTTTTTCATTACTATGTTAAAGTACCAATGGCTATAATGAAAATTAAGCCAAACTTACCACAGTTTGCTTCATCACTGCCATCATCACAGTCAGCATGTCCATCACAATGCCAAGAAGACTCAATACAGTGCCCAGTGTGACACTGGAATTTCCGAGGACTGCAACTAGGTAGAGCTTTAAAAAAATTGATATATATAAAAAATCAGGTTTTGACAAATTTGTCGCATAATTTGAATCACATCTCACCTTAATGAAATTCTCTTAAAAAAAAAAAATCTAATCTCTCAGAATAATCTAATGTCATAAGATTCTTAAAGAGAATTAATATAAATATGCAAAGCATTGTAAAACATAGATTTAAATTTTTAACAGATATAGATGCAAATAATCAATTCCATTCACAAAAATTATGAAGGAATCAGTTTTCTTAATTGTGCATCTTATTTTTATTTTCTAATAAATTCAGATAATACTCAACCTTGAAATTTTGACATTTTTTGTTTGCATTTTATAATGGAACAAAAATTTTCTTACTGATTAAATTGTTATATTTTGCATTTTCTGAAGCAGATGTTTTTGTATAAATAAAACAGTTGAGAACAGAGAGACCGACAGACAAATAATAGAGTAGAGACAGTAAACAAAACAAATTAATTACTGGGACCAGAAAATCATTTAAAACATTAACACTTTATTGTAGAATTATTCCTTTTTATTTATTATATTGGTTACATTTTATAATACATATAAAACAGCCACACACACACACACACACAAATCTAACAAGAAAATTATAAATAAATTCACTTTAAATGCTCAATTTGTAATGTAAAGAATAAATCATTTCTTTTAATTGGTAATGAGTCTTATAATTTATCCTGATTTTTAGAAAATTAACGAAGGTATTATTTACATTATTCAGACTATTGTCCTCATATTTGTCGCCATATTTATTATGTTTCGGCCGTTGTACACTCCATCCTCCTTCAGGTGGTTGGCATGTCAAACTGAACCCTTTATTTCGCTCACTGGGGTAGACTGTTCTAGTTCCACATGCCATGTTTAATGGATGTCAGTTATCAGTTATCTCCTGTTAATTTCCCTCTGAAAGTTCTCCACTGCCTTAACCAGGTATTGAACTCACACTCTTTGGGTCCTATCACTGGATCTAACCAATGCCTTTATCCACTGTGTCCTCGAGGACATCTGTGTATGAATTCCTGGGTATTATAAAACTAATGTCTTCAGCAACCATTTTACCAGTGCTCATATTGCAATTTTTGCTGTTATCATTGCATGTTAACAACTACCCTGGGTACATGGCAGCAGCCCCCAAAAACTGGGATAGGCGGGTACAAGAGGAGAACAACAACACTCAGAAAACAGTCTGCCTGCCTTATGTGAAGGGGTTATCAGAGAAAGGATCTGCAGTCCATATAACATCAGGACAACCTTCAAAAGCTTGACGACATTTTGCAGATATCTCTACCGAGTAAGACACCCCTCCCCATAGAGGAGAATATGACTACAGACTGTGTACGCTATCCCGTGCAGCTGTGGAAAGAAATATAAAGGAGAGACAGGCCACCCCCTTAAGGTAAGGCTTCAAGAACACCAGAAAGCTGTAACACGAGGGGAAGTGGAAAAATCAAGCGTGGCTGACCACATATGGAGAGAGAAGGGAGATCACCGCCCTTTGTGGGATCAGGTTGAGATCATAGACAAAGAACACCATTGGAAAATTCGTAAACTTAAGGAATCAGCACATATGCTAGGCCACAAAATTCTCCTGAGCCAACCAAGCATAGAAATGAATACAATATGGGAACCAGTAATAAGGAGTGCCAGAGAAAAGCGATAATAACAACAAAAAATTGCAATATGAGCTCTGGTAAAAACAGATTGATAACAGCAAAAATTGCAATATGAGCACTGGTAAAAATGGTTGCTGAAGACATTAGGTTTATAATACCCAGAAATTCATACACCGATGTCCTCAAGGACACATGGCACAGTGGATAAAGGCATTGGTTAGATCCAGTGACAGGACTCAAAGAGCGTGAGTTAAGGCAGTGGAGAACTTTCAGAGGGATAACTGACATCCATTAAACATGGCACGGAACTAGAACAGCCTACTCCAGTGAGCAAAATAAAGGCTTCAGTTCGACATTCCAACCACCTGAAGAAGGCCGGAGCGTACAAGGGCCGAAACATTGTAATAAATTTGGCAACAAAGATGAGGACAATAGTACATAATACCTCATCTCAGAAATATAGACAGATAATAAATGAAGTATTCTGAGAAATATTTACACAGTTAATATGCAGGACATTTCTCATAATATGTATAAATTATCATAGACTAAATGTCAGTCATATGATGTGACAACAGTTTTTTTTTATGAATTTTTCTGGATTTTCCAAGTTTCACATTATTAGCCATTTTGCTGGAATATCAAGAAATGTCAAGCTGTAACTAATTATTAATATTACAGAACATATACAAAGTTTACAAAGACAAACATTTGGACAAAATGGAAAACAGTGCAATTTTAATAAGAAAATTATAAAGACAATATTAATGTGAAATTTATGCTCTATGTTCTAAAACTAGTTTTAGAAGTCATTCACCTATTGATTCCTAAACTGTTGTGTTCATATAAAACAGATAACACAGCATCCAGAGTAGCATTCCAAAGTTTATCATTCTTAGTAACTTGCCATCTATCAACATAAGCTTTCTTCTTCAGAGTGCTCCACAAGTTTCCAATATAGCTAAGGTTAGGCAAAAAACTGTCCACTTCATCAAATGAGTGTCTTTGAAACCTATTTTATTTAAATATTCATTAGTTTTCTTCACCATATGTGATAGTGCATTGTTCTGTATAAACTCACTTTTCTGACACTGTTTGATTTAGTCTTGAACTATGCCTCAGTGTGTGCCTTTAAAATCTCACTATCTGAGCTATCATTTTAATACCTGGAATTTTCTATGGGTCCACCACATCAATACCAATAATCCCCTCTCCTCTACCTTTTTTAAGTCAGCATGGTTTCCACTAATAGCCATCCAACTATTGCACCATCTGTCTGGCCCATCAAGGATAGCATGGCATTCATCAATGAAAAGAGTGATTGGAAAATCAGTCTTTATATATTCTCTTGACCATTTCATAGTTTGACAAAAACAGATTTTTATCATTTCACTTAATATGGACATAGATTAGTAAGTCTTCAACTTGCTCTTCTCAACCTTGTATTGGACTTATCAAGGATATTTTATACAAATGGTTGTCATTTGTTTACATCTGTACAGAACAAACCAGCTTCCATATTGATAGATTTTGTCATTAACCATTATTCTGCTATTTTAGATTCCAGCAAATATTTATATTCTATATCAATAAGACATCAATTGGCTAATCCTGTGAGACACAGTGTAACTTATTTCAGAATCAGGCTGCAATTTAAAGTGACAAAATAGAAATAAACATAAAATACTTACGACAGTCAAACTCATCAGATTTCTCATGGCAATCAAATTCACCATCACATCGCCATGTGCCATTAATACAAGCTCCATTTTCACAACGGAATTCCCCTTTATGACACAAAGTGGCATTACCTAAAAAAATACAATGTAAAAATATAGTGAAGACATCCCTCATTACTTTTTTTAATCCAAACAATAATAGATAAAACATTCAATATGATACATTGAAAATAAAATACTTACCACAATCAATTTCATCTTCCCAATCTCCACAATCATTTTGCCCATCACACTTAAGACGAGCACGAATGCAACGACGACTACCAGGACAGTACATCTCATCAGACTTGCAGGTAATTTTTCGAAACTCTAAAAGATATCAAAATATTATTTTAAGTAAAAAAATAACTTCTTCATGTAATACTTTAAATGGAAATCTCCATTTAAAATTAGCTTTTAATTATTAACAAATAATTTTTAAAAACTAAACTTTTGAAATAGCTTTAACTTGCAGAATATTATTTTATATTCAACAAAATTTTTTTTTTTAAATTTATAAAACAAAAAGGAGGAAAACTTAAAAAATGTGTGTCTATATTTTATATATATATTTTTGATATACTCTACAATTGATCTTTTGACATATGAGAGCCAGTTATTTTTGTTTTTTTTTGTTTGGAATTGAACTGCTAGACTACTCTCACAAAAGATTTGATTACAGTAGTGAAGTCTTATGTAGCACTGGCCACATTTTCAGAACTGCTAACAGAGAAATGGTGTATAGTGTGCTATGAAATCCACAATCAGCTCTTCTCAGGTTTGAATTGTTTTCCTTCACTGTTTGTCAATCAGAACTACGGAGCCCATTTTGCCCTGCATTTAATCTATAGCTGGGAATTCAGAGGAAGAGATGGATTCATATGTTTGCCAAGGGCAGAAATTTTAAGCTATTTGCATTTATCCATATATCAAAAATTTAAATTTCAGAAGTTAGAAACTTATCTTTTGACTGTGCTACAAGGAACTCTTAATATTTTCTTCTAATCAAAGGAACTTTATTGGAATGTGTTCAAATATCTTCATTTTAAATAATCTATGCATTGTTACCCAAGAGAAATTTGCTAAATGCTCAATTTGTAAATTTTATATTTTTTTCTTGTATAATAGTCTTGCTTTAAAAATCTAATTGTTTTGGAAAATATTAAGCTAATAAGATCTTATTGTTGAAATATTTCATATATTAGAGAGAGAGAGAGAGAGATTATCAATCAGTCTGGGATGAGTTGTTATTTAGATTTGGACTAATGTCCTAATCTTTATTGATGTTATCACATTTCGGCCATTATATCCTCTGGTCTTACTCAGTAGAAACGGAATGAACAAATATGACCAGTACTAAAAAGCACCAGATGCAATATCTTTAGACATAAATAGTGAAATGAAAACAATCTACTCAATAGATTAAATAAAAGGTTTAGTATTGAATTCCTTGAGGGTTACCCAGATCGACAGACAAATGAAGAAAGTCAGAGTACACAATGACTAAAACATGATAATATCAATAAAGATGAGGACATTAGTCCAAATGTAAATAATGCAAATATGTCTATTTGGTTACTTAATCTCTTTAAAATGCAGTCTTTTGGAGACAGATAATATTTATTCATGAAAACATGATATCTAATAATTTTTCTTTGTATTAGTTCTTTTAAGTAAATGAGGAGATAAGTTTAATCCTTGTCTCCATCAGTCTAATCATTTTAACAATGCATTGCTCCAGCAGAATAATGCCTATACTCTGCAAAACCTTCAACATCTCTATCCAGCATAATCACAAGACTTGTTTCTTATTGGTCATGTATGTGATGACACCAGACTTATTCATTTAGCTCACCTTCAACTTTTGCTGTATTACATCAATACATGTAAGAAATGTGTAAATAATAGTATTCACCATCTGACAATCATGTTATATGAGAGTACAGTTCTGTAATAATAGCCAAGAAGGATGTATAATATATTAATAGTAACTGAATACAGTTGATACATCCCTTATTTAGTAACTTGTGCATGTATCAATCTTGTAGCAGACATTAAACCTTTTTGTCAGACATGTGTGCATGCATAAAAAGCCTTTTCAGCATAAGTAACACCTTTTCAGCTTTTGGCTACGAATAAAAAAAAAAAATATGGAGAGCAAGTGTGCTGTAGACTGGAAGAGACTAGTTCTCTTTCACTATGAACCAACATTGGAAGAGGATGCTAAAATCCGCACTCTGTGCAATAGACACACATGGTGTGGACAGTGCACTTTACTAACTTGCTAATTCACCAGCAGAGTAAGTTCAACTTTTTTTCATTATTTACAGACAATCTTAAGATTCCTTGAAATTTTCTCTACACAAAAGAGGTTTCTATCTTGTGTTGTTTCACTCTTTTGTTTGTCTATTTTGTAAACAATTTTAGTTTTTGTTCAACATATGACTTCAAAGCTAATAACAGTTTGGTGACCTTGAGGTTAGCTGTGGGATTCTCTGCTTCATGTTAACTTTACAATCTCTGCATATGATCACTTATGGTGATCCAGCTATATCTATATTTCATACTGAATAACATGAAACACAGAGTGTTAGATTTTTATTTTCAATCAGTGTATTTTCCTTAATAATGTTTTCTTTTTCTCATATTCTCTCACACTTAGTAATCCCTTGCATCTTAGTGGCTTTATTGTTTTGCTTGGAGTGAAATGATTAAAAAAGTGTAACTGAAAACAGAGTATGCAAATGAATTATATATATATATATATATATATATATATATATATATATATATATATATATATATATATATATATATATATATAAGTGTAGCCTCTGTCAGTTTGTTTGTTATCAAACTTCTCCTAGGATTTTGGAGATAGACCTCCCCCTCATATAACTATATATATTTTGAAACTACATTACCCAGGGTACTTGGATAAGTATATTTCATTTTGATCAAAGAGGGTCCCACCCCATAATGGGCACAACCCTCCCCTCTGAATTTTTTTTTCCCTCTGATATAAATTAAATTAAAATTTGAACAAGGGAATGACTCCTATCCAAAATACAGAAGGAGAAAGCCAGAAGATGGAGGTAACATTGGCATGATCAAAATGAGACAATATGGACATCAAGTTGAGCCAAAAAAAAAAAAAAAAAAAAAAAAAAAAAAAAAAATCACCAATCAGTGGGTAGTGCCTTACAATACATATTTGTTGCGACAATTCAACTGTCATATCAATGTTGAAATCTGCTCATCAATACATTCAATTAAGTATTGCATCAAATACATATCAAAGAGGTCAGATCAAGCTGTTTTTGCATACCTCCCACTGAAAAATGTTTTCCCTTTGATTTAAATTAAATTTAGATTTGAACAAGGGAATGACTCCTATCCAAAATATAGAAGGAGAAAACCAGATGAAGATCACATCGGCAAGATCATTGAGTAATATTGAAATGCATCATTTTTCTCAACAAATTATAACAATGATTTTAAATCAATCATCATTTTCTTATAAAAAAAATGTTTGACACGCAGCAAGGCACTGGTAATTTGGCTAGTGGAAAATATTTCTGAACACAACAGAAAATGTGTTAAAAGTGCACTCAAAATTATAATTTCAGATAGATCTCAGATTGAAGAATTTAATCTTGACAGCATTTTAAATTTATTCATTCATAATATAAGAATAATTTCCATTAAATGTTAATCCAAATACTCTGTTTTAGAAATCAGTATTATGTTAACCAGGCAATTTTTATGCCATATTTTTTTTTTACAGGAAAAATTATCATTATTATATACCTTATTCAGACCGCATACTCATCTTGATTGTCACAATGTTTTAGCCACTGTACCTTCCAGCCTTCTTTATGAATTTCATCCGACTCAGTAACTTTCTTGAAATTTTTAACCAAATCCTTTATTCAAACTACAGTGTGGATGAAGTACATGGTTCTCATTCTGTTTTCTATACTTGAGGAATATTTCATATCAGTTAATGCTCACCAGTTTTATTCACCTTTGAGTCGTTTGATCCAGTGGAAGAAATGAATAGAGTAGTTGACTTTTCAGCACCAGCAGAAACACACAAACATTCATTAAAACAATTTGGTTTCCTGACAGTTGTGTGTTCAAACCTTGGGTCTACTTTAGTTCAATGAGATAAACAAAAAAGTAACAAAGTTGGATAAGATTGGTGAGTATTAATGCATAGAAAATCTACCCTCTGGGATTGAATAAAAGATTTGGTTCAAAATTTCAAGAAGGTGACCGAGTATGAAGTCACATGTGAAGAAGTCTAGAACATGCAATGGCTGAAACACAACCAATATAAATATGTTGGTTCAAGTAATAATAATGTACACAGTATTTTTTAAACTTGTATTCAGATACAAATTGTGCTTTCTCATATTTTAAAGTCTATACCTGCTGAAAAGAAATAAGAAATTGAAATGTCAAATAGCAGAGCATTCAAAACTTAAAATAAAGTCTCAAATTCTTATCAAAACTTACCACAATTAATCTCATCTATTTGATCTAAACAATCAACTTCCTCATCACATATCCAAGCCTTAGGAATGCATTTTCCATCTCCACATCGTATATCTGTTTGGCTGCACTCTTCTTGGTCTAAAATTTCATACAAAATTAAATACAGAGTACAAAAATTTCAACAATATCAAAAAGAGCTTATGAAATAAATTCAAATATTTAAATTTCAAAATGTTAAAGACAATTTTTAAAACCATTAAAGAAAAAAAAAGGAATAAAAAACCAACAGCATGAAAAGTCTTAATATTTCATAAAAATTGAAGTGTTTTTTTTTTAACAAAATATGAAAATGGATGCAGGGAAGTGAGAATTAAAACAAATGCATCAGATTTTTATACTTTCACAATTTCAAAAATATCCTTGACTATATATATATATATATATATATATATATATATATATATATTGCACAAAATGAATTTATATTTTTCTTTAAAATTCAGTGACTTACCACAATGCTCATCAGAGCCATCTTTACAATCATCATCTCCATCACATTTCCACTGGACTAAAATACAGCGGCCATTATCACACCTGAACTCCTCATCAGTGCAGTTCTTTGTCACTGAAAATGTTATAATTTGTCCATTTACAAATGCATATAAAAAAATTATAGAACATTAGACAACAGATGCAAAATCTCATTGAAATGTTTAAAAATATGTCAAACTTTATACACAAATTATATTATAGTGGAAAGAAAAATACTCATCTGCCCTACTCAGACAAGAACTTTGATACCATAGACTATTTCTATTTGTACCTTGTCTAACTTCATAATACTGTAATATTAAGTAGGGCCTTATATGTCATCAAATACAGTACCACAAATTACAAGTACAAGATTTACTGAAAATAAACTTTTAAAAAAATATTTTTTCTACAAGATACCTCAAAATTAAATAAAACAAAAGGGGGTGATATTTTTGGAATCATTTTGAGGAAAAACAAAGGGATATTTTAACATGTAGTCAAACATTGCTCAAAGAAATTTAATGAATTAATGTTTTTTTTCCAAATTTTACTATTGAATAGCATTGTAGAAATTAACTGATAGTTTTTCAAATAGCCAATTTCATATCTTATTTTTTTGACAAATTATAAAGTTCAGGGTAATAAATATTTTGCTTTTAAATTAACATAGAAAATTAAAAATTGCAATTTTGACATTAAAATCTAGAAAAAATTGTTTTTGTATAATAAAAATATTGTGACAAACATATTTTGACATTTTTTACAATTTGTACAAAAGTAAAAGTTCACTAACAGAGAATAAAATATGATACACACACTATATATATATATATATATATATATATATATATATATATAGATAGAGAGAGAGAGAGAGAGAGAGAGAGAGAGAGATGTGTGACCTTGTAGTTATGCTCTCTGTCCTCAAATCATTAAATTCAAAATAAAAGTCTCATAGTAAAATATTGCTTTTAAAATCAACAATGTTTACAAAACATAGTTGGTCTGTACAAAAAATATCTTTAGAACCAACTCATGCTATTTTTAGTATAATTGCAAAAGTTGGTTTTATGTTGCAACATTTATGCAAAGCTTCAGACAAGTAATGCAATAAGATTTATTTGCAAGTCTTAAAATATGCTAGCTGGTTAAAAAAGGTGTTTCCATATTTTTAAAATCTCTTATGAGACCAAAAACTTTTAATATGTAATTTTCTAAGATTCCATTAAATTATATATTTTATAAATGAAAAATAAATAGTCCTTCTCAACATTCAGAAAATATTCAAATTGAAAATTTGAAAAACAATGTATTTGGTATTCAGTTAAGAATTAAGAACTTACTGCAATCAAGTTCATCACTATCATCCCCACAGTCATTGTCTCCATCACATTGCCAGTCTTTCTTTATACATTTGTGATTAGAACAAGTAAATTGGAGACTGGAACATGATGGATGCTCTGAAAAAGAAAATCAAACCCAATTTTAAGGGAAACAGGCATTGACCGTTCAATAAAATAACAACGAATTTATAAACATTTTCAAATTTAAACAACTATTCTTCATCACCTAGAATAACATGTATAAGACAGTTTTAAAAATTTCCAGTTTTTTACAAATTCAAGTCTCATTCAAAATTAAAATATTTTTAATCTCTGCAGTTTTTATTAGACAACTGAAGAACATATTGGACAAGTTTGTGACAAAAGGAAAAAAAAAGATAGATACAAAAAAAAAAAGAAGAAAATATGCAAAATAATGAAAATAGTTCATTACAGGACCACAGACAATTTACATTACTAATTATGTTAAAGTAATTATTAGAATTTTTAATTTATGTACTGATGATTTCCCTTGGTGTATGTGTGTGGGTTAAAAAATTTTAAATAAAACTGTACACAAAGAGTTAATAACTTTATTTTTATAACATTAAGTAAAATATAAGTAGTAAAGAAAAGAAAAAACAAATCTTGCAAAAATATGTAAATTTTAAAGCAGATAAGCAAAATCATATTTTGAACCTAGTTTACTATTTGGCACAAGTTTGTTTCTCATCAATAAAAAGTTGCATTTGATAAAAAATGTAAATAAATGTCTCTCTAGCAACTTTTTTAAAGAATGTATTCCTTAGATTAACAAACCTACAACTTTTTGCTCCTATTCGGTACAATAAGTAACTGGGATCATCATCCAGAGATATTTCTGAAGACAAAAATATTTCTTTCCCCTTTAAAAGAAAAAGTAATTCCTCTAAAACAGAGGAGAGATTAATCAGTCCTAAAAATTATTAGGAAGGAATAAATTAAAGGTAATTATTTTTTTTCCTTAGGTCATCAGAACTGGTAGAAAGAACAAAACAAATGCTAACAAAAATTCAAATTCAGATTGAGAAAAAAGGAACAGGAAAAAGGAACAAGAAAAACTGAAATTAATAACTGCAATATTTTGCTCTTTTGCTCTCCAAGATAATCTTTTAAGTTTAAAATTACATCTGTAAAGAAAGGATAGAGGAAGAATTAACATTGTGAATGTAATAAGTTTGATCTCCATCTGGAGCTCCATTACACCATTGTATCAGACTAAACAAAAATTTATAAACATCTAGATTATCTTATGACCAGTTTTAATCCTTTTGCCAGAACAAATAGTCACAGGAATTTGAGAACAGCTTTCTACTACAAGTGTTGCTAATCAAAAGCTCCCCGTACTTGATACCAAAGGAGGTTTTCATGGTCATCAGGAGAAGATTTGCTTCATTTCAGAGCCTGCTTCTCAATGGATTCAACTGTACACTGGTTTCCCACACTGATGTGAGCTGCCACTACTTAGTTTGACTGGTTTACTGACTATCAACTATTTTACACTCTTTCAGGGATCATTTCTGTAGCTGACTTTTATAATTTCTTTTAAGCCAGATCCAATGGCTCACCTTTGCAGTTGCTGTTTAGATATCCTTTATGGTGGTGCTTACTTTTCTCTACTTGATTCCAAAGAATCCTAGCCATCTCCACAAGTACATGCTAATATATCCTCTGCAGCCAACCTCAAAAAGGAAATGTTTTGCTTGCCATCACATGTTAAATTGGCTTTTTATTACTACTATTATCTATATTATTTAATCATTTTCATTTTTTTATCTAGTGTAAGTCAGGATTCAGTTAGATGTAGCTTTTAATTTATTGTTAAAATAATTTTCAAAATAAACTTATGATTTATCAGGAAACAACAGACACTGAACATTCTGAGTAAAAATAAGTTTAAAATAATTAGAGTAATAAAAAAAATTTAAATGAAAATCAAGAGCAACCCAAGTGGAAAAGGAAATATAAAGATAAGGAATTACAACAAAAAATCCTGTTGTATCTCAGGAAAATTCTAAAAAGCTAAAAGAAAATTGTATTATTATCTTAAGAATTCCTGTTTGGAGATTCTTAATTTAGTTTCTTATAAATTAGAATTCAATGAAGATTTATCTCCAAATTTTAATTTTTAAGGGTCAAAACTGGAAAATGAAGTTGACTGTTTATAAATGACTTATTCCAGAGTCTTCACTAAGATCTGTTCTTGCATTTAGGAAATCTTGAATATTAATTTTGTTGATACTGTTCCCTTCAAAACTTAGCAACAATAAGCCCTCATAAAAATCAAAGAAGAAATTCCTTTTATTAATTATTGATGTTTTATCACCAATGTTAAGGAGAAACAATAAGAATCACAAGTATAAGGGAACTGATACCAAAAAGTAATTCACTTTTTTGGAAGATTATGTTCAACAGTTAATTTACAGTGATGGTGATATGGGAGTTTCCAATTTATGCTCAATTTTTACATGAGTAGAGTTAGTCCTCTTTGAACATTAAGGACTGGCACTACAGAATCACAAAACTGTACCAGATAACAGACATTATTTGAGGACATACAACAGCTAAAATGGATATCACATGTAACATGAAGAGACAATAATGAAATAATCAAGATATTAACATTCCACACTACTTCAAATAAAATGTTAGCAAGGAAGCCACCATTAATACCTAAAAGAGCGATGACACCTATTAGACTTGAGAAACCTATTTGCTTTAAGAGAAAGATTTTATAAATGTCAACAAACATCAGCACTAGCTGTTCAGTCAAATAATGCCAAATGTTTCCTTATAAAGAAACGGTTACAATTACTATTATTGGCTATCCAAGTTTCAATCGATTAAAATTAACTCATTCCTATTTGCTATTATTATCTTGAATTGACCTTAAATGAATCAATATGTTATATCTACAATCCAGAAACAAAAATAAAAACTATTTCTCATCATAAAAACTTCAGTGATGACAAACTATTCTTGTACATAAACTTTTACTGAAAAATTTGTTGCCTGACTTTGAAAGATTCTCATTCTAAGAGGAAGAAAACTATTCTGATGTTTTTACTGCAAAGTATATTGTCTACACATATTGTATACTAGTGTGTTGTGCTATGCCAGTGACACCATAGGGTTAGAGAGGGAAGAAAAGAAAGTGGAGGAGAAATAAAGCAAAAGTACAAGACTAAGATAAAGAGAAGGCAGTAAAAGGAAAAGAAAAAAAATAACAGAAGATCAACAGCCAAGTGGACATTGAACTCCCATTCCTTAGTTGTAGTACAAGTTTCCATTGAACACAAACCACAAATATTATATATACACATGCATACATGTGCATGTGTGCAGATGTGTGTATGTAGGTGTAGGAATAAAGTGTTGCTGCCGACACTTGAATTTGAATATAGATCACCAGTGAGCAAACACAGGCAATCCCATTAGTGAATTAAGCAGACCACATTCTTATTATTCTTTCTCTGCACACAAATTGTTTATTCCCAATAAAGATTACAAATTAATATCTTTCAGTATAAATCAAACTGTTTTAAGATTTCAAGTTGGTTTTCATGTTATACCTTATCAAATGTCTTTATGTAATCTATAAAACATAGTTATTTACATTATTTATATTGTTCAGACTGTTGTCCTCATCTTGTCATATTCATGACGTTTTGACTGTTGTACACTCTGGCCTCGTCAGGTGATTGGAATTTCAAACTGAACCCTTTATTTCATCCACCAGAGTAGATTGTTCTATTTCCATGTGCCATGCCTCTTCACGATGTCTCAGTTATCTCTCTCTAACTCAATTCTCCAAGTTTTTTCATCATGGCAGTAGCAAGGTATTGAACTCACAACTCTTTGGGTCAAGTCACGGGCTCAAACCAATGCTTTTATCCACTGTGCCATGTGTCCTTCCAGTATCTTTAACAAATTCTTCAACAGTGTTGCACTATTTCTAGTCTGATTCTGCTACAAGCTCTATTCATGAGAATACTAATGATTATTTGTTTTCGTATATGACTCATCAAGTCGATTTTCCAATGGAGTTTGAATTCTATTTTACCTGGTTCTTTTCACAGTACTATGAAGATTGACCTACTGAGGTCTCCCAGTATTTCACCACTGTCATATTTATAATTTCAGTAACTTTATCATTCAAAATCATCTAAGGCTAACAGCATCTATTACAATCTTTTCTGGTTCTACTACTTTGTTTTCTACATATTAGACTGTACCAATCTTACTTCAGATTTTAATAGTATATACCCTTCCATAGGTTCTCTCCTCTGTTGTCATAGAAGAGCTCTCCAAAGATTTGTCCTATTTCTGTAGTATATTTTCTTTTTCTATTATAATTGTTACATCTTTAGATTTCATGCATCTTGTTGAAAAATCTGTAGTTTTTCTATCTCTGAAGTCTGAGATTTTATATTTGTTCATCACTACAACTGCATATGTTTGTTTGCAAATTGAATCTTTATGGATTTCTTTTTGCACTGTAGTTTAAATGTTACTTTAATTTTATCCTTAGTTTGCATATGAATGAAAAGTCATTGCCACCCCTACCCATTTAGTACTAAGGTATATTTTAATTGTTGTTGATTAATCCAATTAATTAACATTAAAAAACTCTAACACATTCAATTTGTGTAGTATTTATATTATATAATATCCACATGTAATGATTAGCAATGCACATTATTGTCAGTGTTGTAACTGATGAACTTAATAGAAACAGAATTTTGTTACATTAAACTTGATAAACTGCATAATTTACTTAACTTCAACATTAGTTTAATATTCAGGAAATATTGAACACAAACAAAAGCTAATGCTGTGCATTATAATGTTTTGCTTATTGCCATCATTTTTCAATGAAAAAGCTAAACCAGTTAATAAATAAAATTTAAATATAAAAAATGCAGTAGTTTATTTGCCTACTTAAAATCATTGATTTTACTTTCATTGCTAAATTTTAGGGTTAGGTGTTGGCCTTTTAAAAGTTATATAAAAGTTACATGCTACAGTCCTTACTAAATGCAGAAAGTCATGTGTTTTGTTTTTTTTTAATAAAAAATGTAATATTTTAATTTGTATTAATGAATCAACTGTGATTCAATCTGCAGAACAGAAATTGCATGCTTAGTAAAGCATGAGGTAATAAAAGAAACTAAAAAGGAATTATTACGGTTCTTGAATGTCAAATAGAGAAACCAGTTAAATGTTATACTCAAATGGAGAAAGTAACAAGTCAACTGATATTTAATAGAATAAATTTAAGAGTTAGTAAAGTATATATTATACATAGTTTTTGAGAATTTTAGTCAATAATATAAAATCTAGATTGCATGAATCTACAACAGTTTCCAATAATAAATGTAAGAAGTTAATTAACCAGTCAAAACATTCAGATATTAACAATATTCAAAAAAACATGGTTTAACTTTAGGGATAATAATGTAGAAGAAATTGAAGAATATTTTGCCAGCTTTGTAAAAGAGCCTTTACTGAATTCAAGGAATCTAAAAGGAAAGTTTCTGTAGATTTTCATCAGTTGTTAATGGTTGTAAATACAATTCCTATATCAACAGAAGAATGTAAAAGAAATATCTGTGACATGAATATCTGCATGTCATAATGTGCAAAAATTCAAACTGATCATCTATTAAGTTGGTAGAACTGTCTCTGTCATAATTTAGTTCTGAAGAATGATAAGATATGACTTTTTAGTGACATGCTGAAAAAGAGTTGTAACAGAAAAAAATATTGTATACCATTATGGAAGATTGTGTAATGTAAAATGAAATGTCATTCACTTCATTTGTCTGTAGAAATTTCAGAAATATAAATTTTACTTCCATAAGATACATTTACTTATTGGCTGATGATTATATACTGTATGACATAATTAGATTTGTAAATATGCTCAAGTATTATTGGCTGAACATTTTATATAAATATAGAAAATAAATTAAGCTATAAACTTTACACTTATTCTCAATAATAGGAGATGTAGGAGTAATCTGAAAAAATTATATTTACCAAAATATATTTGTTATTGCTATATTTTTATATATATATATATATATATATATATATAATATATATATATAAATATATATAAATATATATATATATATATATATATAAATATATATATATATATAAATATATAAATATATATATATATATATAAATATATATATATATATATATATATATATATATATATAAATATATATATATATATATATAAATATATATATATATATATATAAATATATATATATATATATAAATATATATATATATATATAAATATATATATATATATATAAATATATATATATATAAATATATATATATAAATATATATATATATAAATATATATATATATAAATATATATATATAAATATATATATATATAAATATATATATATATAAATATATATATATATAAATATATATATATATAAATATATATATATAAATATATATATATAAATATATATATATAAATATATATATATAAATATATATATATAAATATATATATATAAATATATATATATAAATATATATATATATATATATATATATATATATATATATATATATAAATATATATATATATATATATAAATATATATAAATATATATATATATATATATATAAATATATATATATATATAAATATATATATATATATAAATATATATATATATATATATATATATATATATATATATATATATATATATATATATATATATATATATAGTAACTGATAAAATATGTACCAATTTATGAAAAAATTCTTATAGAAAGCAATTACAGAATCTATCAACATCCCTTTCAGACATTAGCATACACCAAGCTGCTAGATCACTTTTCCATTACTGCTACTGTGTATTTCTTTTTGCCAAACTATAACTAATTGTGGTTGTTTCCTACTTTCAACAAATGCTTTTAATAAAAGATTTTCCACTCCATACATCACAAAAATATTTCTCTAACTGAACTAAATTCTAGATTTATATATCAAAATAACTTTACAAGTTTTATTCCTAAAATGTTTCTGATTTGCTTGTTGCTTTTACTTGAAAAGCAAAGAAATTTTTACCAAAATTTTGAAACATGACAAGTTTTATCATAAAGAAATCTAAAATGAATATTTGAATTGCATTCTGCAACTATTTTTATTTTATCTTAATGCCATGTCCCTTCCAGGCATATGTGATCATGGCTTTCCACAGATTTATTCATTATCTGTGAATTGCCATGAACAAAAGAGCAGAATATTTTCCTGTTGCCTTCTACAACCCAAGGCTAGAGAGCCCAGTCTACTCTACTATTTATTCATGTCTTTCCTAAGAGTATATACCCATACTTATAACCATAATTCTAGCCACACATTCTCAGCAACTATAAACATCCTGAAATAAAATTATCTGAAGAGAAATCTTTCACAAGATTACTTTCTTCATATTAGATATACATAAGCTTGGTTTTGTTAGAAAGCAAAATTGAAATGTTAGCCTAGCATAATTTGTCTTATATCTGTAATTTTTTCAATATAATTTGTGCATTCATAAAATTCAAAATCTTTCATTAAAACTGGTTGTGTTATGAATGTACATGAAATGCAGAGTTTTCTTTTAACATCTCAGGGTTTTTTGAAAGTAGATGCTATGTTTTGGTTGTTTTAAGTAAATTTGAAAGATCTGTTATGATATTCAGAACTTTATTTTCCTTCAAGCCAACAAATTAAAGATGGAATTTCATTTAAAATGAACAAAACAAAAAAAATGACTTAACCTAAAACAGTATTTTCTTTTACCTGCATTTACTGATTTACTGTAAACCTCTTTTGTCTGGTACAGAAATTAACATAATTTTGAATTAATAATTAAAATTCATAAATTTCTCTTTTCCAAAACATAAGTTATCAAATCAATACAAAAATGGTATGCAATAGAAATTTCACTTTTCCACCATGTCAATAAAAAAAAGATTAATGACTTTTTGCCAGATAAAGGTGGAGAAGATTTCAGAATCTTACCAACTTGATAAAAAAAATTACTAGTTTTACATAATATGCTTTTTAAGTTCAACAGTAATGATTAAACAATTTTTAAAGAGTCAGATTTATAAATTGAAAATATCATAAATTATCATCAAAACAGAAAAGAAATAATGAGATATATCCTAAGCTAAAAGGGGAGAAAAATGTTCCCTGAAACATATGTATGAGAAGTGTATTCCTTAAGTTAAGGCTCAAAATTCTACATATAATAGATACAAAAAAACTAGAGGGTACACTGACAGAACCAAAATTGTTTTATATAAGGAAACAAGGAAATTAGTTTAAATGAACCAATATATAAAGAAAATATATGAAGCCCAATTTCACACATGTTAATTTCTAGAAAAGCAATCAACCCACAGACTCTTAATCATAATGTTTTCACAGATTTTGTCTATGTGGCAAATCAGTTTTTAATTTTTATGGCTAAATTATCACTTTTGATGTACTTGATGTTTAACAGTAGAAATATAAAAAGTGTTACAGACTTTTTTGCTAATGGAAATAAATTTATTATATATATTTATTTATGACTGTAAACATGTTTTACTTTTGCACTTAGTTTTGTCTAACATCATTATAACCAAATAATGATGATATCAGCCATTTCTTTATAAAGGAAACATTAAGCTTTCATTGACAAGTTTGAAAAGAATCAATATCATAATTTGGAGGGACAATCAAATCTCTTAATGTTATTCCCCCAAAGTTGTGGTTATTTCATTCTATTTGCAGCTTCAGATGTATATAATAGAGTTACTCTTTTCAGATAGAATGTTTCTCCTTTTCACAGTAAAGAGGATTGCAGAATAGAATGGTTAAAAAATAAATTACACTCTTTTGAAATCTAATTATACACTCTATCCAAAAATAAAAAAAATTCAAAACATTATCCCTATAACATTTTTTAATCTAAAAATAATTAGCTAGATTACATCTGCACACACAAATGCCTCAGCTATACTCATGTGCATCTAAGGATAAAAGAAAGCATTACAGGGATTGCAGGCTATAATATTTAATTCATTAGAAGACAATCATAGTATGTATTACAACCCAGATCATACAGAATAGACTTTGAACTTCAAAGAATCCAAATGCAGAGTTGACCTGACAGGTATCCTCCTGGCTACCAAGGGCAAATCCCCATGATTGACCCCAGTTGCACTTGATATAAAAAAACTGTTTGACAGGTAAATATATAAACCAACCTAAAAGGCAACAAAAACAATCCCTCAGACATTGATGAGGGTCAAAGGCCATGTGCACATAACAGGCCAACAGTAATTGATAAAACCTGGATTTGAATAAAATGTAATGTTACATTTGAGAATCTTTTGTCTTCATAAGTCTAATGGAGACATTTTATTATACTATATTTCATAATCATTAAAGAACTTGAGTTGAAATTATGTTACAGACGTCCTGGTCTCAAAAACACATGAAGTCCCATTTCAACCCTGATTATACTAAGCTGAAGATGCAAATGGAGATAGAATATATATAAGTATTCATCCAAGCATTACAAAGTTTATTACTGTTTATGTCTAAAAAAAAAAAAATAGTGATGAGGAAGTCCTAAAAGCTATTAAAAAATTAAATAATAAAGCATCACTTCACATTGAGGCTGAACATTTGAAAATAGTATACTCTCTGCCTGAATTTAAAACACATTTCTCAGTTTCATGAAGGAAGTCTGCAATCAGAAGCCCACTAAAGAAGTGGTATATATCACACAGTAATGCTCTAGGAAAACAAAAAAGTTAGTCCTCAAGACTCACACAAATATTGTGAAAGCTCTGATGAACATTGTATTCACTAGGCCCTCATCCTTCTATGAAAATCAACTCCTCACAACCCAATTTTGCTTCCATTCTGATAAATTCAATGGCATATATGTGATCAGACAACTCCAGGAGATTGCATACCTCTTCAATAGAAAATTGTATACCTTGTATATTGACCTCACATCAGCACATGACTATATCAATAGAGACTTCTCATTCATTAGAAACTATCTTCAAAGTTCTGACTTTACTGTCTAGATTTGATAGAGGAACTATATAAGTTCACAAAGTCATACATGTCTGGTGAATACTCCAATACCAAAATATTTCAAACTTCTTTAGGACACATGGTACAGTGGATAAAGGCATTGGTTAGATCCAGTGACAGACCCAAAGAGTGTGAGTTCAATACCCGATTCAGGCAGTGGAGAACTTTCAGAGGGAAAATTACCAGGAGATAACTGATAACTGACATCCATCAAACATGGCTCATGGAACTAGAACAGTCTACCCCAGTGATCGAAATAAAGGGTTCAGTTCGAAATTCCAACCACCTGGAAGGCCGGAACGTACAACGGCCGAAACGTTGTGACAAATATGGCGACAAAGATGAGGACAATAGTCCGACTAATGTAAATACTGTACATAATACCTCATCTCAGAAATATAGACAGATTCTTTAGGAGTATGACAAGAAGGAAATGAGTTGCCCAGTCTTCCTAGACTATGATCCATTTATATACAATCACAAATATGAAGAGATGGGCACTGATCATTTAAGCATTCCATGCCATATCACAAACAAATCTACTAATGGAAAACAGCATTACTGCTTTCTTTCCCAAGGCCAATGTACTAATTATGGAGATGGGAGAGAGATATCTGAATGACATAGGTATATATCACCAATGTTTGTTGGGCTCATTACACTCTTTAACAAAATATACTATTGATATAATTTAGATGCTAAAATGATTCTTTTACTCTAACTAAAATATATAATTTTTTAAAAGTACTGTGCATGAAATTAAAAAAACAAACCCCAAAAACATACATTTTGGTATTTTAATATTAATTGTAATAATTCTATAAAAAGAAACATTTATTTAAAAAAAATTTTCCTAGCATGTAATAAAAACTAGTGAGGACAAAGTCTTTGATATGTTTGTCTGTTTATTGCCTCCTTTCCATTTTTTATTGTTTTATAGACTGGTTATCAAGTCACTGATGGTAGAGATATGAACAGTTGACTCATATTTCCTCAACAGTAACCCAGTCAGACTCCTCACCCCAACCCTCCAGTCAAAGAGTTATGGCTACCACTTTTTTTGATTTTCACCAACTTTAAGTTAAATTTAATTTGCTCTTTTTCAATTGATACATTCCACTAAAAAATCTTATACTGTACAAAATAAATTATTTAAAATGGACATTTGAAAACAAAAATGTGTTGTTTGAAAAACAGAGCATACAAGTTATTAGAGATTTTTAACAGATTATAAAATTAAAGCAAGAAATATATTGCCTATTAAGTACGTTTCCAGCCTGATAGTGCTCAAATCTATGCAACCTGACTAGCCATATAATTTTATTTCATTATTTTTTTTTTTTTTTACTTAGTTTCCTTCTTTGTTTTTTTGTTTTTCTGTCTTTCTGAATATGAATGAAATGTATTTTGGTCAATATTTTAATATTTTGAGGCATGGAATTAAAACAATTCATTTTAGAACCAGCTGAAGTCAAGAATGAAAATGACACACTGCAAAAGATTTTTGTTGCTTTGAATTAGACCTTGTTGACACACTCTGGCTAAGCCCACCCCCCGGCGTGTGTGTGTGTGTATATATATATATATATATATATATATATATATATATATATATATATATATATATATATATATTGAAAAACACAGCATACAAGTTATTAGAGATTTTTAACAGATTATAAAATTAAAGCAAGAAATATATTGCCTATTAAGTATATATATATATATATATATATATATATATATATAGCCAGGATAAGAATGATCTTGAACAAATTAATAAATAAAATAAATATTCTCCACCAAGTGTTCCAAGAAGTAGGAAGCAAGATAAACCTTTCAAAACAGAAACTATGATCTGCAAATGGAATGAAAGCAGTGATGACATACTCTGAATCCATCAGAAAAAATTAGCATGTGAAATTAGTAAATTTCAAACACTTCAAATACTTCAGTGTATGGATCAGTTGTAACAAATACAGAGATAAAGGTAGTTTTGTACAACACTGCAGGTTGCTACCAAACCAAAACATTAACCTAAAAAACTCAAATCATGTTCTTAAATAGCCTTGCCAGTTCAAGGCTTTCATATGGATATTGTGTGGCATCAAGCCTGTTCAGAAATATCTAAACTGTCAGTTGTATACAACTGCTTTATCAGATTAAAAATGATTTTGAGTGAATGAAGCCTGTAGGTCTTAGTGAGGACCATTCTTCTTCAGACCTCATTGACTGTTGATACAGAATCAGAAATATGATAGTACATGTAACTCCTGCAAAAATGTATGCAATTTTATACCCAATGGTTTGGTTACTGGTACTACCACCTAAACATTCATTTGATACAAGAGTCCCCTGATAACCTCAGAATGAAATATATATGATTATAAATTATTAAACTGTGGTCACAAATGAAGATAACGTTTTTAGAAAAAAAAAGTATAGATGAATCATAAATTGAATATTGTTAGTTATTTTCCTTCCCCAAATATCAAATTGTATGTGCGAGTTATACATCAATGTTATATGGTATAGAATATATGAATGCAAGGATTGTGTGCAAAGTTTCCATCTTAAAATGGCATTAATACAAAAATATGAAAAATATTTTTCTGTTCAAATTCATTCTAGCACTACTTCTTTTCTTAAAATATAATTCATATTTGAAGGTCATTCCTCTTGTACAAAAAATAAAAAAACAGTTGTGTTTTATCCAAATAAAAACTAGGTAGGTCATAATTTGGTTTTAAGCTTTCAAATTTGCCCAGGTCTAAGAAACCAAATATGACGAGGATGCAGTTAACATTCACTGCTACTTCAAATACTTGAACCCCCACATGAAGCTATAAAATATGTGTGCATTGTATGGCAGTAAACATTAAGATTACATAACTTCAGTTCAAAGTCCCAAGACAGTTACTTATTGAAATGATAATACAAGAGAAATTGCTAAGTATTTTGTTATGAGACAGAAGAACATCACTGAAGTGATCAGTCAAATTAGTTTGGTTAACTGCAAGCTTTTCAAGAATGCAGTGAATTTACTCCTAGTCATTTTTGGATCTGTACCTATTTAACAATTTTGTCTTTCAGTTTTGTTTATAACTTCTCATACAATGAATTTATTATAAGATGTTTATAGTTAATCATTTGTTGAAGCATCACAGCTACAGAAAAAGTTAAAATATCTCAAAAAACTATTTAAAGATTTAGAGAAGTAATCACTGCACCCCTTTGTTATTTACTTTTGGGGAAAAATAAGAGTAAATGATTCAAGTTGATTGATTATTTTAGAATTATTACAATGAAATAAAAGGAATATTTAAAAGGCCTTCAAAAAGTATAATGGATGAAAACACTCAAGATTAACAAATATCCAAGCAAAAGATTGAAAATAACTTACTGCAATATTTTTCATCATTTCTGTTCACACAATCTTGATCTTCATCACAAACCCAGCTTTGCTGAATGCAGGTACATTTACTATCTCCACAATTGAACATATTTTCTGGACATTGGCAGTTTGTTGCATTGAGCACTATCAAAAGAAATCAAACAAAAAATACACTCAATTTTGCAGTTTTCATTAAGTATTAATTTATTACTGGAAAGTAATCATTCAAATCCCCAGTTGGAGAATGCAAAAAGTCTTAATTAATCTAGAAACATATTTCCTTTGTAAATCCTAATGTTTTCATTCATTTCCTGCAACAAACTAAACTGCCATCAAATTTACTTTGGAGAGGAACTGAAAAAAATGAGCTCATTAAAATCAATAAAAGAGTTGCCTGCAACATTTTCCCTACAGTTGTCAGTTTAATCAAAATATTTTTTATTGAAAATTCAAAAATAGTAGATAAAATCAGTTGAATCTTAAATAAACTAAAAATATTTATGAGAAACAAAAAAGCATTTTATTCCAAATAGAATATAAAATTCAAAGAAATGTTGCAAAATCCCAATAAGCAATTTATTCAATAACTCACTTCCATTCTTTTACTGTGTATGTATGTGAGAGAGAGGGAGCATACATATTTATTGTATATTCAACAACACACACACACAATTGATAAAGTTTACCACAATTTTATTAACAGATGCTATGAGCTGATGTGGAATTTCATTTTGTAGAATCAACACTTATTACCTAATAAACTGATATATGAAATTAAATTCTTAAATCATTTCTGTATATAGCTATCAAAAATGTCATGTCATTTTCAACATTATACACAATGAAACCAAATAGTATCTCATAATAATGGCAAAATTTATTATCATTATTCATTAATATATTCAAATATCTTCATCTTGGTTGTAAGAATCATTAATGTTAGCTATTCTTTCATTGCCTAAACTTGAAATTGAACTCACACCCATCAAATAACTAGATACACTTAACCAACATTTATCAAATAGGACACCTAATTATGGAGTTTGAAATCTAATGCCTTTTCTTTATTAATTAAAGGCTCTAATTTTATGCTCTTTTTTTCTAGGTTTGTCTTCCTGAAGAGCTAGTCCTGAATATGATGATAAACTACATCCAGCAGCAAGGTCTTTGATCAGCAGACTGGAGGTTTTGTGGAGTGTGGGACAACTTCTTAATTGCTGTTGTTCCCAGGTTCACCCTGACAACAGGGTGGTAGCACCTGTTAAGGTCCCAGCTATGGGCAGATACTGCCCCCTCCAACAAAAACACTATGAAAGTATAAAAATAGATTTCAATAGTAAAAATACTAGCAATACATTTTTATATAAAAAATGACCAACAATACATATTGTGACACTGGTAGTAAGAAATTAGGTTTAAATGGGTTCATGTGAAAGCACTATAAAAGAATTGGGGGATTGGAAAGTTTAGAAATGTTAAAAACATTAAGGTGAAAACATGAATTGAAATATGGAGCAAAGAAAAAAAAATGTTTTCCTTCCTTTCTGATAACCAGAAATGCTGAATGGAATGTTGAGTATGGTTTGAGAAATGTAAAATATAGACTGAAAAGCAATTGGAATTGTTATGATTCAAAAAACTGATAAGGTAAACAATCCGATATATATGAAATGTAAAATGTAATTGTCAGCCAAAAAGTGAAGTGAGTTGTTATAAATTGCAAAGCCAATAATGTAAACAATCTGGAGTATCATTTTGTAAAATGAGCAGAAAATTATTTGGGTCATATTGGGAAGTCGACAACAAAGAAAATTCTTTGACATCAAAGACATAGAAATAATTTTTAAATGCAAAAGTTTGTTATTGGAAAAATTATTGTTTTGTATAAGTGGCTGAATGCTGGCCAATTGTCGTCAGAACATAGAAAGGAATGATAAACAAAACTTGTTGTTGAATAAGTGACTGCTTTGTTTGAAGGTCAGTATTGTTTCTCCAAAATTGGAGAGAGAGAAAATTGAATGGATATGAATATTAATGAATCTTGATGTGTGGCAGAAGTCAGGCAAAATACATATAAACAGGTACTTAGGTGACCTAAAACCAGAAGGCAACAAGAATCCATTAGAAAGCACCAGAGGCCAGGAGAGATTGGAGGATGCTACATGACCTGTTGCTGAGAGAGTTCCCGACTTTACCTTGTTGTATTGTTTTTTAACCCACTTCAAGTTTTAAAAGGAAAAGACAAAGTGTCATGATAGAGAGTTTAACGGGAAGGGTTATTTTGTTGTATCAACAATCATATAAACCATATGAAAATTAACTCCGGAACCTTCTTTGTTATTTTGTTATGAGATTTTTATCATTGCCAGCAGAAACGTTCTTTGTCCTTCTGTAGCACTGTTCTGCCACTTGATCCAGCATTTGGAAAGATATGGCAGATAACCATAAGTTAACCAGTAACAGTACTGACCAGCATGGGAACAACCCAGGACAGCCATGTTATAATATAGTAAAATACATTTTATCTGTAGTTGAAGGCATACAGTGGTGTTCAAATTATTTAGATTTCAGCATTAAGTAACCCATAGCAGTTGATATACTGCTAAATAAAAACATCCAATCCTGAAGAGCTTATTAGAATTTAGCATGTTGAGTGATTCTTGCAAGTGTCTTAGTTCCCATTGTTGTTTTCTGTTATTCTAACTTAATTCTATGGGGATTGGTGACTATACATGATCAGTTATGCCTAATGCTATAGTCTCTCCTTGAATTATGGGTTTCAAATGTTCTTCAATCCTTAATTTTATGGGACAGTTGGTATTGCCCTTGTATTCTCTACTAGAACTACATGTAATATTACAATTATTGATAATATTCTTTTATGTTTAAATTATTAGCATGTCTATAAACTTGCTTGTTTCCTTTCTATCATGAATTGTATCAATGTATTTTATTGATTTCACATGGCCTAAGAATACTTGCACAACCTTGTGGTGAATCTATTGCATAATGGTGTCCTCTAAGTATTTCAGTCACAAAACTGGTTTAAATGGTGTCATTCTAGCGCTATTTCTTTAATGTATTCCATGTATAAGACTGCTATCATTGAAGATAATTATGATCCCATAGCCATGCCTTGTGACTATAACAAAAAAGATGAGGGCACTAGAATGACTAGATTATGATACAATTTTTTATCTCAGAAATTCAAACAGAAATGGCCAAATTTTGTTAGATTTATGTAACTTATCATGCGACTATAAGTGCATTTTGTTACATTTGATTTATGTTTGCTTTACTTTTTCTCTCAGAAATTTGAAAGCAGGAGCAGCTACAAATGTGCAAAACCTTGACAGGGAATATGTCACATTGATAGCTATATCCTTTGCATTTGTTGTACCCGTTCACAGGCCCATGTTGCATTTTATTTGAAAGAAACTGGCTTTTATACTGTGATTGATTTTCAAATTAACAGAGAAGATAAAAATAAGTCAGTTTAAGTCAAAACACAACATTATTTGAAATTTGTTGATTTATCATGTCATCAGCCATTCTTGGCCAAATGATGTTTGTTCCACTTTGACTAACAACGTAGAAGGATTGCAATTTATGGTTTCTCTTTGCAAGACTTTGTTAGTGTTGTATCTCTACAAACAAACTCTTAAAGTAAATCTACAAGCAAAGACATGTTTCTATTTCAAACTTTTCCAACACAATATTACAGGAACCCAAGGTCAATATATTCCAAAGCCTAAGGTTTACTGATGCAAGCACATATATAAACAAACTCACCCCTTTTCTTTTGGAATTAATTCCATGTCTTACAGCATAGATTGAACTCAATACTTCTATACAAAGATATTTCTAGTAAGTTTATAGGTCTAATACCAACATTTAATTAAAGTTGTGTATTTCCAATGATATATTATTACAATATATACTCTTTGAACATTAACAGCCATTCCAAAATGCATTTACAATTTTTTTTTTTTTTTGTGGGGAGAAAATTGGTAGAATCATTTTAATAGAAAGCAAATAATCAGTACAAATCTAAGAATACCATCTTCTAGAACAACTCTGGTAACAGACTAGACTATAATGTATACCTCTTACAGATGAATAAAAGCTAGTAGAAATATATTTGATTCTATATGGTGACATCCATTGTTAAGTTAACACCGGAAAAAAATGGAAAAACTGCAGAAGAGACAGAATCAGATCTCTAAGAAATTTAAAAAAATAAAAGTACCAAGCATAGATTTCTTAAATTTTCATAGCAACAGCAACTATTTTGCCAGATATATATTTTCAGTTTTACAGTTTTGTTTCAGAAAATAATAATACACCTTTGTTATTTTGCTTTTACTCTAAAATCGCCTGTTGAAACAAATATTTAAGCAGTTTTATCTCTTTTATTGAATGTTTTTAAAAAACTTAAATTTTCTTACTTACTAATTTTACATATGTTAGAGTGAGTATAAATATTCTAACGTGACTGAATTTTAGTTTAAAAAATCATTATAAACCTGTACATTCTTAATATATCAGTTATGTGCCATGCGTGATACACGCTTAAGCGATCATGTATCTTTCGATACATGACTAACAAGGCAGATTTTTTCCCGCAGTAGGTTGCCATTTCTTTCTGCAGTAGCAAATCATTAATATCTTCAATGAAAACTTTTTCAGTTTCATACAGAATGAAATGGAATTGGATTTTATATTGATTACATTTCTCTCTTAGCTGAAATTCAAACGGTTTCAACATCATCATTGCAAAAAGAAAGTCACATATGCAAATCAGTCTAAGAAGCACAAGGTTTAGGAGTTACAAAAGAATCAATATTGGGTGGGGGTCACAAGGAAACTGCATGCAAAAGTGCTGAAATGAAACAACTAAATTATAACTAAAAGCATAAAACATGAAATTATTTCAACTGCAAAAGACAAAATAGAAACAAAAGTGTAAAATTTAAAAATCTTTCTAGATCTTTGTTTTATTCAAATTATAAACAGATAAAAATTCTGATAAATGGGTTTGTACCATATTTTGTTGAGTGTAATGACATAAATACCCACATAAAATACTGCTAAATTTTATATATAAAGAAATTGTCCAAAATGAAACGTAACTTTAAAAAAAACATCAAAATATCTCTCTCTACTCATCATATATTCTTTAAGGTTAATTTTCACTTTCTTGATATAGTGAAGTTATATTTTAACAGTAACATCTAAAGTAGATTTTATATTTTGTTATTGGAATTTTTTTTAAGTACAAATTTAAATAATTATATTCAAAGATAAGAAATGATCATATTTTATTGGGTCAACTTTTTTTCTTAAATGCACACAAGAGACAGACTGCTTTTTCCTACAAGATAAACATGAATACTTTTTCCTCCTTAGCCGGAAGGAATACAGAAGCAAAAGATAAATTTTAGTTACAGGAAATTTTAAATTAGAAGCTTCTTTCTCTCTAATGGGTTGGCATTACTTTCCATTATCACAGCAGTTGTTCTTAATAAAAATATCAATACGATTCATCAAAGGGAAAACAGGAACTTTACATTGAGATTCAATGCTGTTGATTCTTTAACTTTAAACATTTTTGATTCATGCTCGCCATTGTGCAATTTAAACTCAGTTTCTGTCAAAATGATGCTTTAGCTCTTTCAGTTTGGAAGATCAACTGCACATACCAAATAAGTATAGTATACAGCTAGATTTACTTTATTGCTAATTGACTAAATAGATACATATACAATATAAAGAAAAATACAAGGCTTTAAAGATTCATTAACGTGATGATTAATTCAGCTACCTACACTGAGTATTTTTCAATGCCCTTAAAAAAAAATTTAAAAAAAAACAAAATAAATGTACTATCACAGAAAAAAAAAAATTTATTGTAAGAAAATTTTAAGTACCTGAAATCCTGAATGGAAACTGATGCTTTCAATTAAATCTCACAAAGTAACTCAGTTAATTGCAAAAGTAAACTTTAATGGTAATGGTGAGATTAGCTGCTTCTTTGCACAGAAACATCCGGCATTCATTGACCAAACCGTTAGCATTACTGTTGATTGAAATTTCTAAAAGCTTTCTCTTAAAACAGTTTTTCAGTAAAATAGGTTTCTGAAGTCCACTGTTATCACTTTCTAGTATTGATGAGGTTTCCTTCCTATCTTTTTGATCAAGGCAATGTAGAAAGTCAATATCTTATTCTCATGTCATTATTTTCTCTTCTAGTTACATATGTTATCCATTTTCATTATTGCTGCTATTGAAAGTCTTCAATATACAGATTTTTTTTCAAAGTGTTTGCTAAGATAAACTGAAATCAGTCTTAAGTCATAATAAATATCATAAACAATGAATCTGAAGTAATCAGAAATTAGGAAAAGATTTTTTAAATGTCAATGTTCAGAATTTTGCACCTAAGATGATCAGATTTAGGTTTAACTTCAGTGGCAGAAATATAGTAATTGATAAGATAAATTTTAATTTTAAAATGTTCTAACCTCTGTTGGAAATTATTTTAGTAATGTCAAAGGGGAGACACGGTGGAGTAATGGATAGAAGCTCAGATTGAGGAATCTTGGGGAAGGTATGAATCCTCTTCTTCTCCCCCAGCTATGAGTAAATAGCAGGACAGATCGGGTTCTATAGCCTTGGATGGCAACTGGTCTACTGCAGAAAGAAATGGCAACCTACTGTGGGAAAAAAATCTGCCTTGTTAGTCATGTATCGAAAGATACATGATCACCTAAGTGTGTATTATGCACTGCACATAACTGACTGAATGTCAAAAAAATGATTTTTCTTTCAAATCACATACTTACAGATATTGTTAAATGTACAAAAAAGAATAAATCTTAGAAAAGTAAAACCAAATTCAATCTTTTAAAATCATAACATAAGAGAAAATATAAGACTTTATTCACATACAAAGAATTTTGTATTTAAATAATTTTAAACTTCGCTATTATGACTTTTATCCAATTTTTGCAGTTATGTATAAGTAATATCTAAAAAAAAGACCAAGTCACTGTTTCTGAAAATAAGCTATCAAATAAAAATGTTATAAATATCTCGGTGAAAAACACATACATTAATAAAAACAGAAATTTGCAAAGTTTTAAATATACTTTTCATTGTATATATTTTTTAAATATTTAATAAAAGTTGTATAAATTTCATTTTAAAATCAACACTGTGCCCCCTTCAGCAAATTCAGAATTACATGATCAAATTGCTGGTTAGCTTTTCAAATGACTAATGTCAAATTATCATACTTAAAAATGTATATATTCAGTCTTTCTCACAAAATTTGTTGTTACTAAAACTTTACAAAGCCTCTATTGCTCATCATTGATTAACTGAAGTGCCAAAAATTAAAGACACCAGTACCCTAGATGATTTCACTACTCCACCTTGAGTAGTAATGGACTCAGGTAAATGACATATGTGACATGATAATTAAAAATAGTGTAGCTGTGGCAGTTTTGAGATGTAGACAGGATTTAATAGTTTCATACAGAATGATTGTTGGGACCAGAAAGATTAGTTACTATTTTAGAAGTAGTAACTACTCTTGTTTTTTTTCTGTCAACAGTAGCAAGGGTACACCAGGAATATTTGAATTCTGGATTTACATTAGAATAATGTGAAAACTAACTGCAGGCACCCACAGTTGATGTATGAGCAAATCTACCAATGACTGATAAAGATGGTAACTGCACAATGAAGGGGAACATTACATCAAATCTCATCCAATTCAATACTGGTGCTACTCAACCCATTGATTAATAACCATCATTTTTAATCAACAAATGTGCAATTAGTGACACCACAATATTAGTTATTGCACCACACCTAAGCCAAACAACTTTAACATTGGATGATGGAAGATTAACACTGTGTCTACCCCTATATGCTTACCATGTTTCTCTTGTGTTGAGAACTACTTCTGCATCATCCATAATATAGAAACAGACTTCTATATTATGGGTAACGCAAAAGAAGTTCTAGGAATACTCCAGACATCCAAAAATTCCGCATGCAGATTTAAAAGACATTAAACATGTATGGGACATAATGTTGATCTCAATAAAATTCCCTGCAGCCATACCCAATAAACAACTCAATTATGGACAGTCCTGGAATATGCCTGGATAGATATACCCATTCATCTTGGGCTCTGAATAACAGCATGTAGTCATTGCTATTCAGTCAAAGGGAAAGGCTACAGTTTATGGTCTATAATTTTTTGATATTTCAGTTTATATTGACCATGCTAAACTTTTTATTGCATAACTTACATTTTTCATGACATAGTTGTCTAAAAGCATTGGTTAACTTCAGAATAGACTGAGAAGGTATATGTAAACTTACCACATTAAAAACAAGATTACTTTGTGATTGCAATATCAACCATTTTCTTCACTGGTCTGTGACAACAGAACATTGCTCTGAGAAGTCAAAGTATTTAGACTCAATTACAAGTCTTCTTTCTCAGCCTCCTGAAAACCAGCTTTTATAATCTAGCAGATATTCTTCTACAATTACTAATTTGCCAGTCAATTTTCATTCAATTTTAAATCAATGCATTAATGGCAGCAGTTTTTAAACCTTAGTCAAGTACACATTCTTTATGCAAATTCTACACTTCAACCTAAAATAACATACTGTGTTTTTTATACAATGGAGTAAAACTAACAATTTTTTTCTGCAGACATTTTAGCTGAATATATAGAAGTGTGAAGTAAACAAAGATAATGCATTCTATTCAGAAATTCTTTTGGAATAAGAATTTCATCTTTATGTCTTTTTAAATGACAGTGTAGCCAGAAAAGATATTACCATCTTTTGCTTTGTTGTCAGATCTGGTGTCCTTAAAATATCTGAATTTGCTACTGCCAATCATAGCATCAAGTTTTTTTTTCAATACTCATATACTCCTGTAGTGCATATTCTAGCAGTTGAACTGACAATTTAAAGGGACAAGATAAACTTACACAGCAAGAAACAGCATCTCTATCAAGCTGTTTTGCTCACTGTCTGCATATGCAATCTATTTGCAGAGCCAGGCTATTCTACAGCTTTTCTCTATGTCTTATTACAAAAGCTACAAAATCTGCAGAAAAGCTAAAGCATTTAAATATAGGGAACTTAGAATTGCAAGAGAGTTTTTTTGGTTTCTTTTAATTTATCCTTTTTTTAATGACTTTACCAAGAATAATGTAGTTTCATGTTATATCGTGTAAATGTTCTGTCAGACAGCATTGTTCCTCAAAGCACATAATGGAGTTGATATAAATGTTAAACTAAAAGGAACTTTCAGAACTGCCCTGTCTCACTTTTGCTTTTGTTGTTAAGCATCTACTGTAGAGCAATAGTTTTCAGGATAAACTTGCTAAATCAAGTTAGCAAGTTCCACCCTCTTTAGATGCCCCACTATGGTGACCTTTGTCAGACTTAACTAAGCTTAGTAAATATCAATGCTCACTGTTATTGCTGTTTGAACACATAGAAATTGCAGCAGTCAAATTCTCAATGTTTTGAAAGTATATTTTGAATTCCTGGAAATTCTCTACTGAAAAATGTCCTAATATAATTAGAAAAAACTGCTATCAAGTAAAATGCCACAAAAATTTGGATGGTTTTAATTCTAGTTGAACTAAATCACAAGTGATATTATTTGATTAATATGGGATTGCTTTCAGTTTCCTTTAACATTTTTCTACTATTCTTTGCCATTGTAGTCCATATATTTTCAAACAATCCTAGTCAAGATTTTAGCAGCTAATATGCAGGGTAATTGACCATGGTTAAGTGTAATTGACAAAAATGCTCAACAAATGGAAACAAAGTTTCCAATAAACAATGACAAAAGAAAGAACAGGGCAAAATAATACTAAGCAAAGAATAATATATGCAAGACAAAACTAGGCAATGCAACAGTAATAAGGCAAAAAGTTCATAAAGTAAGAATGTTATTCACACACAAAAGGAATACAGTTAAGTGACTGTAGTGTTGTAACTTCAAGACAGGAGAGAACAAAAATATAGTGGATGAGACCAAGAAGTGGTCAATTCTGTTGGTTAGGAAAAATCACTTCATGCACCTATATGTTTATATATTTTGGGAGGGAGTGCTTTAGCAATAATTCCTACAGCAATTGGAAACAACAGCATTAATATTTGCCACAAAATAACTTTGTTTCAGCTTTCAATGTGTAGATTTTGCTGGTTTTTCTTTTTGAAGAATTTTTTTACAAAATTATAAAACAACTAAATTTTAAGGTCAAAGAACTCATTAGAACCTTCTCATTTTGTGAATATTTTTTTATATAAAATAATTCGAATCAAGTAAACAATTTGACATTTATTCTTACAAGTTGCATTTGTATTGCAAAAAAATGATACCAAAAAGTTTTTTTTGTATGTTATTTAAAAAAAAACAAAAAAGAACATGAAGAAGGTTTATTTTTTTAAAAATCATTAAAAAATGGTTACTTTTGAATTATGATTGTACTATCAAAGTAGCCAGGGCTCAAAATTAATACAGTCTCAAGTACTCATTAGTTTGTAACAAATGGTTAGATTTTTTGCGAGGATACAAATTTTTTTAATCACAAATTATATTTATTTTAAGAAGTAATTCATTTCTTCAAATAAAAAAAATGGTACATTTCCCTTACAATGGTTGGCTTTTCATAAATGGAATATCCATGCACACACACAAATAAACTTAAATACTTATTTTTAAATTAATAGATAAATGACAAATGAAGGTTAAAGGATTCAAATTTAGATATTTGCATTATTTATCTCTAAATGTAAAAAATATTAGGATCTAATTATAAGAACTAATTTTGCTTTAATAAACAAAGAAAAATTTTTTTTCTTTCAGGATTTGGCTAAAAAACTGAAAAGAACAATTGAAAAACATTGTTTATTGCTTTCTAAATTGAAAATTCAAAGAAGAATTTTAAAAATGATAAAGGTAGAAAAAGTCACAACAAGAGGCAGATAATTGTAAATTAAAATTTTTCTCCATAAAGTTTTTAAAAATATTTAATTGTGAATAATTGGAATGTATTAATATTCTTTATATAAAAAAAACAGAATGCATAAGGCACCATTCTTAAAGTATGATAAAAGTTACTCTGAGCATGAAAATTAAGCACATTTCTCTGTGAAATTATTCAAGGTGACTTAACGGAAATGTTTAAATAAAAATAAGGTTGTGATTTTTATAAAAATGACAGTAAAATTTAACTAAATTTGTTTTTGTATTTATTTTTAAAACCATATTTTATTTTTGTTTAATTTATTTCCTAAAAATCTTATTATTTTTATTATGCTGTTAACAAAGTTAAAAAAAAAAAATAAAGGATTTTGATTTTGGGGCAGTTTTAAATTTTTGGAAGACGATAAAAATTTTTTTCAGGACTTTTCCAGAATTATAGTGAAAAAAATTAATATGGAGCCCTGGTCACAGTTGTTGTATCAGCATGTATTTGTTTGAAGTTTTTGTCAAAATTGATGTTTTTTTTAGTCTAACAATGAACATGAAAGAAATATAGTGTTTTTAATTTGAGAAAAATAAAATGGAACTCAAATACAAAAATAGGTTTGTGCAGCTTATGAAGAAGACACTGTGAATGATTAGATATACCAAAAGTGATTTGAAAAATTTCATACTGAAAAAAATTTTTATTGAACAAAGCTCCATAGTAGAATAAATCAATTGAGATTGATAACAATCAAATCTGACATTACTTGAAAAATAACTAATATTATATAACCAGTCTGTCTATATTTCTGAGATGAGGTATTATGTACAGTATTTACATTAGTCGGACTATTGTCCTCATCTTTGTCGCCATATTTGTCACAACGTTTCGGCCATTGTACGCTCCAGCCTTCTTCAGGTGGTTGGAATTTCGAACTGAACCCTTTATTTCGATCACTGGGGTAGACTGTTCTAGTTCCACGAGCCATGTTTGATGGATGTCAGTTATCAGTTATCTCAAAGAGTGTGAGTTCAATACCTGGTTAAGGCAGTGGAGAACTTTCAGAGGGAAAATTAGCAGGAGATAACTGACATCCATCAAACATGGCTCGTGGAACGAACAGTCTACCCCAGTGATCGAAATAAAGGGTTCAGTTCAAAATTCCAACCACCTGAAGAAGACCGGAGTGTACAACGGCCGAAACATTGTGACAAATATGGCGACAAAGATGAGGACAATAGTCCGACTAATGTGAATACTGTATTATATAACAAGGGAAATAACGCACTCAAGATATTCAAATCAAGTATTGAAAATAATTTGTACCATAAATAATTATGTTAGTCAATTTGATGAATAGCTTCCACATAAGTGGAAAAAACTAACTGTATAATACAAGTACAATTTGCTAATTAAGAAATCAAAATGACCTGTGTTTTTTGGGGGTTTTATAAAGTATAATAGGTGACAACACTGTTGAATACAAGAAATAGTAGAGTACATAAAATGAGCCATCACTAATGACACAAAGAATTTGCAGTGTATATGGCAAGGGTGGAAAATAATCTTTTACTATGAGTTCCTTTCAGAAAACAAAATCAATTTAAATAAGTACTGTTCCTATTTAAAACAACTGTAAGCAGCAACTAATGAAAAGCCTCCAGAATTAGTTAATAGAAAAAGATATAATATTCCATCAATATAATGCCAGACTGAATATTTCTGTGGTGAGCAAGTAAAATTGTTACAGCTTAACTGAAAATCTTTGCCCTTCCATTGTATTTAACAAACTTTAAAACATTATTCCAGACTTTACAGTATTTCCTGAATAAAAAAAGAAGAAATTCAATTTGAGATAATTGTAAAAAGTTTCTAGAATAGTTCTTTGCTAAGAAAGATCAATTTTTTTAGGCTAGAAGTATGAAATTGTTTGAAAGATAGAAAAAAATAGTCAAATAAAAATGGTGCAAATGTTGTTCAATATTTTTTACTTTTTGGTCAAAAACTTGTTTAAAATTGAAATATTCTGAATTGACAGGTGTAAAGCATAGATGTACGATATGTCCAAAGCAAATTACCAGGAACTTTTTATATTTAATATTGATATTTTTTATATTTAAATTTTGATAATTACATTAGACATGCATTTAAAATATTCCATAAGACAATTCAATTTTTTAAAATAAAAAAAGTTAATTATATAAATATTATAAGCAAGTATAAAATTTTTGTAGGAAATCATTTATGAATTATATCCATATTTTACAAGAATGACAGATGCTTCACTGTAAAGCAACAGCTAAAAATCTTGCCACAATGACTATTATTACTATAGTGAGTTCAGTCCTCACTGGATGTTCAATAACTTATAGCTTTGTGCCAGACCAATCTAGTAAATATTATGCAGAAAGAAATGTAAAAATACATGTGAAGCTTAGAAAATCAACTGAAAGTGTTTAGCAAACCTTTTTGTAAGGATTTAAATTTTGCTTTTAATGCAAAAAGCTCAAATAATACTCAAATTTTAGTGTACAGGTTTTTTGGCATCTTCAACGCAATTAAGGAACGATTATAGAATTATGTTCAACAGGTAATTGCAGCAAATTGGTTAACTGACATTTTTCAAAATCCAATAAAATTATTTCATCACAAAAAAGTCATAAATGACATTCAAATTCAATTTAAATATAAAATCAAATGGTTTATGGTATTTGAATATATTTTCAATCTCAAACATTTCAGTTTCATTGAAAACAGTAGATTTTTCAAACAATTTAAAACAGGCAATATTCATATTTAATTGGTTATCAATTTAAGAATCAAACAAGTCATATTGGCTTAGAAAATGTTTAAAAAGTTCAAGTGTACAATTATTGATTTGCAATCAATACATTAGAAAGAAATGGGCCAAGGTAAATGAAAAGCAATTACTTTTTCATTTTTTAAGAACAAAAGTTATATTCAATTTTTTTCAAGTACAACTCTTTAATCCATCTGTAATTGAATAAATTAATTGTTGAAAAGTAAAAATCTCAAGGACAAAGATCTTTTTACTGTTGCCAGTATATATAATTCAACCAGTGCTCTTGAAATATACTAAGAAACGCTGCATCCAGTTGACGTTATAGCTACGTACTGGGTATTATTGAAAAACAGAACAGATAATCTTTACTACTGAAAAAATTTCCTTTTGTATGACATTTTGAGGTTGATCATTTACTATGACATGCAATATAAAATTTTCTATACATTCATGATGTATTTTAATAAAATGTACATCCTTTTTAAATTTAATCAATAGATTTTAAAGTTTTATTGATATGACAAAGATTTTACATTTGAAAATATACAGAGTATACTTTATAACATAACCACAAATGAAAATAAGTCTCATACAGAATTTTTACAAAAAACCTTTACTGAAAGATAATAATCATGTATTTTTTATTGTTCATATCAAGCAAACTTTTTCATTTTAAACTTTATGATTTTAAACTAATCATAAATTAATTTATTTGTTCATTACCAATTTTAGGAGTCCCCACCCAAGTAAATCATTAAATCTATGACCTTGATAAGTTCCTCACAACTATGTCTAAACTGATTTGTGAAGGAGACCAAAAGAATGAAAGTAATTTTATTACATTTACAAAAGCGACATGATTAATTTTAATTTGATTTAAAAATTAACTAATATGACAGAATACTCAAGAACTATGAATATAGTTAAAAGATTAATGTCAAGGATACCTACTGGTCGAGCCTTCATAACTTACTGTATATACTCAAGAATAGGTTACACGTTTTTTCACTAAAATTTTGATAAAAATCAGAGGTGTGACCTATCCACTCGACATCAGAAAGAATTTGAAGTAGACTGTGGCATATCAGTAGTCCAGGCAAGTATCCTAGGCTCAAGTGAGAGCAAGGGAGGAAATGAATTTTTTTCAACATTTTGATTTTATGCAATCGCCTCTTCCAACAGTACCTTGTTACACATCAAATAAAAGTGCTTGATCTGCACTGCTCATATTTACCATTTATTATCTGATTTACAATGAAAGACTATAACTTCAAATGATTTTAAGACTAAAGCAATTACCAGTATCCAAATTTTCATCTAAACAGAGCAGCCCTGCACTCGAAAACTAAATTCAAATGAAAAGAATGTTTAACAGTGATTATGATGAAGAAGAATTTGGGGTTTCAATCCTGATGAAGTTTAATAACTAAATCTAAATGAATAAACACTTTTCTTAGATTCTAATATATGCAAGTAAATTTTTGAAATAAAAGCTGAATATTTGAAAATATTTGACAAATATCTGTTATATTTATCTTAAAAAAAGGGCTCCCCAGATTATAGTGTAACCTATCTGTGAGTCAACCACAAATACCCACTTTGACAACCCCAAACTAAGGGTTCAACCTATCTATTGGTGCAACATATACAGTAATTATCAAAATAGACAGCCAAAAGGAGCAAAGTTTAAATATGACCAGAAGCCTATTCTTTATTTCCTATCTATGCTGTTTAATAGTCCTAGAACAATAACCCAAATCACATTTCAGCCATTGTACTCCTCAGCCTTCTCAGAGTACAACAGCTGAAATATTGTATTACAACCAAAATGAGTATACATATACATATATATATATATATATATATATATATATATATATATATATATATATATATATATATATATATATATATACATACATACATATCTGAATATAAGATGATACAGAAAATAAGTCTAGCAAAAGTTATGAGACACTAGTAGAATTAACTGCTTTAATTAACAGAAGAAAAACTAAAATTGAACAAAATAAATTTATTTATATATTTTAAGGGCATTAAAAATCATAATCAGTATTAAACGTGTATCTCATTTGCATGAATTACAGCATCAAAAGATACAGGATGGAGGAATGCAACTTGTTTCATCAAAAATGTTCTACCATTCCTCTTGACAGTAAACCCAAAGCTCTTGCAAATTCTTTGACTTTCTGTTATACACATAAGTTTCCAAATTTGTCACCACTAGTTTGATTATGTTACAGTCAGGACTTTGAGCAGTCTTGCAATACTGCAATGGAAATTTTATTATATGCAATATATGGCAAGGTGAGCCATCACGTTAGAATATTTCACTTTCTGCTATATCTGGTAATAGGTGGGACTTTATTAAAGTAACATTTTCCACCGTTCAGTGTTACTTTGATTTTTTTTTTTATCAAATTTCTTGTATCATTGCTTTTAATGTAGCCCAAAACCACCACAATCAAATTTTAAGATCTTTGTTGTATATTTTGGATTGTTTCTTGTACCAATTGCTTTTTGGACAGACTCTCATGCATTATAATTCAGTTCTATTTTTTTTTTCATCACTATATTTTGTCCATTTTTCATTATTCTATAGCAGATGACTTTTTACCCAATGTTGTCATCTTATTGAATGTTTTTTGGTTAATAGCATTTTTGTTATAATGCATCCATTTAGATTACTTTTATGTAATATCCTTCTTAGTGTATTAATTGACACTTTAATTGTAATGTTGCTTTCATCCATTACTTGAAGAGTTGTTAATTTTGGGGTGGATATTGATGACTTTACTAGCTATCTTTGATTTCTGGTAAAATATTAAAAGTCTACTATTAGTCATTTTCAAATCCAAAATACTCCCAACATCAGCATGCATCTTCTGAATGACTATTATAGCATGCTTTAATATCCCAAGATCTTTAGTGATTTCACATTGACTCATACTTTGTGACATTTTGATCATTTTCATCCTCTTTTCCAGACTCACTATTCCTATTTTGAAATTTAAATCAACTACACTAAAAAAAATTTAAGATGGAAGCTCCAGACTTTATACAATTTAATATGAGAAATTTGCATGTGTATCTTCATCTGAGATTATGTTAATCTTGAAATGTGAAAAGTGCTTCATAACTTTTGCATGCTTTATTTTCATGATGTTATCTGGCTTGTATCCTACCTTGTATTGTGAATACAATTTGCATTATGCTCCTGAATGACCACGGATACTAATTCTGAAAGTACATTGTCAAATACAGATTCTTAGCAAAAATTAAGCAAATTGATATTCTACCAGGTTGCTCATTTCTTTTGCTTGTCACTGTAATTGTCAGAATGTAAAGACATGGTAAGGATAATTTTTCCCCTAAAAATATTCAAAAGACAACCAGAGAATACCAATAAAATAAATTGAATAGGAAGTGAAAGAAATATGAATAAAAAAATATTATTTTATTCTAAATAAATTTAAAAAACAAAAAAAATCACTCATCAAAGTGGCAGGATTTACAAAAACATGACCGATTTTGCAAAACACTAACATACAGTTGGAGTAATAAAAAAAAAGGAAAGGATAGGATTTTACCTATCAACTTTGAAGAATGTAAAATGAAATACTTTTGTAGATATTTAAAAAGTAAATAAAAGACTAAAGTTATAAAGCAACCAATATGGCTGCTTTGTACCACAGATAAAGGTAATTTGTTTAATGCTTTTACACTTAACTACCACATGATTTAAAACAATAGAATTAAAACTATCATCTGACTCACAAATTTTATCTGAAATAAATTATGTTACATCAAAGTTTATTCTGCTTTCTAACAAGATCAAATTTATAGACAAAATGAAAATGTCACTTTTCTCCAAGATTAAAATAAAAAAAACATAATAGGAAATACACCTTACCAAAAATTAGAATTAATAAAAAATAAATTTATTATCAATGTACAAGAATCTCTTACTGAGTGTTCATATTTAGAATGTATGATGTAAGCCAGGCAAATATCAAAAGTATATCCAAGTAAAGGTTTCTTTTTTTTCCCCCTAATTCTACCTCATTTCAAATAAAACCCAAGATTAGAGAATTAAAGAAAGAACAAAATTATTACTTTTCTGTAATTCTTTGTCATCTCAGGTTTAAAAGCATCAAATCAGTGAATGATCAACCAAAATAAAATAAAAAAGCAATTTTTTCTGAATTTTTAGAATTAAGAGTTTTCATTATTTACATGTGGACTATTGTCATCTATTTTGTTATCACATTTTGGCTGATGTGCCTTCCAGCCTTCATCAAATGCTTGTCAATCCAGGTAGCCTTCAAGGAATTTTAAATAAGGGAATCAGCAAACAGATTAGTTTTAAGCAGGTTCCTCCAGTCAAGATTCCCCTATAAGACAATAGCTTAGTAGATTAAAATGTTGGTTCATGAATTGGTGACATAGAACTTGTGAATTCAATCCCCATGCTAGGCAGTGCCTACTTTGACTCAGTGATAATAGGGCGAGCAACAACTTAACAGTACTAAATAGGAACCAGACAACATATTCCTAGACGTGGTCAGTAGAACAAAAATAATGACAGATTTGTGCATTTATACTAATATTAGAGGTTTGTGTCTCACAGCTACACACAAATGATAATTTGTCTAGTTTTTGGTATGAAGATACAAGATATCAAGTTGTGACACAGCTGATATGAAATTGACTTAAGAGGTCATTCAAGGTCATAAAAGAGGAACAGTCATTTTAGCCAAATGAAGAAATTTCTAGTAGACTGGACAGATATCGAGTTTGTTATCAAGTGCAAAAATCTTTTTCTCTTAACAAAAAAAAGTATTTAAAAAATGGTAGGTTGCAGAAAGTCAAATTTCAGCTATTATTGAGTGCGGGGAGGTAAATTAGTATGTCGCTCTTATGATCTGTATTGCAAACAAACAATTACCTTCTCTGAGGTAAACTGATATATAGGAATAACCAAAGAAGAAAAAGATTATAGAATAGATGGTGCTGTCTTCAATGATTACTGGAGGCCACCAACAATCAACTTTGGATCAAAAAACAAAGCATTATAAAAGATAAAAAATTAAAATTATTTTTTGTTTTACTTGTAAAAATGTAAAAGTTGAAAATCATTTTCAAACAAAAACTAATATTTTTAGGATTTTAGGATTATATTTAAAAAATGACCTTAAACTAAAGAAACTACCAATGTCAAGCATCCGTACTCGAAAGAATGATAAAATTAAATCATCACCAGTACTATGACTGTGTTGTCATAGGATTACTGCACAATTGAGCATCTGACCATTCAATCCACATATCTAGGTTCATATTCATTTCTGCATAGCATGTCTTGGGCAAGTAGACCTGGTGGAGCCAACCCCTCTCTAGGTCAAGCTACTGCCAATATCTTCTAACTTCAAGACTTGCCTGGTCATGGACATGTTGCCACTGGTTTCATTGGGGGAACCCTTGTTCTGACTTAACTTCAGTCTAAGAAGCCCTTTGCAATATCACCACCACACTAGCTGCATACATAGCTATGGAACCCAGTCTATCGTCTATTGTGCTAGGTAGCCATTGACCCTACAAGAAGAGTTTCATCCTGGTCTAACAGGTCTTATTTTTAATCCTACTCAGTGACTAGCCCTTCACATCACTAGAAAAGCTTGCTAAAGAACAGAGTTAGTTGCCAATGAACCAACCATGCAGCAGGTAGTACTGAGTTACATGGCACCAGTAGCACATGTAGAATTACCAGACAGATACAGTCAAAGGAAAACTTGAATCTTTAAAAACAGATTTCTCAAAATGTTCAACTCTACGTCAACTTACAGTTCCAGACAATTTGGAGGTTGTTCAGAACCAAATTAAGTTCATCAACTCACTACAGTTGTGATTTTCTTCACCACAGACTTTAACTACAAATTGAAATTCACATCACCCTTCTCAGAAATCTCAACCTTTTAATATAGTACAATATAACTTGTTTAGCTCTCAGTTTCTCCCACATGTCATTGAGGTAACTAAGATAGGAAAAACTTTTTTTTTTTTTTTGCCTAAGATTCTCATAATTCCAACTTTCTTGTCATTTGAATTCAAGTGACTAATCCCCAGTATGGTTTGGTTTTGCCATGATTAATATGACACAAGAACAGTCTCTCAAGAACAACAACCTCAATTCAAATTTACCATATTTTTTTATCACGGACAGCTCTAGGTTTGATCCACAAACAAACTTTTCATGATGACATACAATGGAAGCAGTACTAATATTGCCTCATTAAATGAAACAAATATTATTTGTTTTGTGCAGCAGAATATTTTTCTTGCTAACAACTACTTTTTCATGTGTAATTAATATTTTCTTCATTTGTTATATCATACAAGAATGTATGTTAAAGAACTTTTTTTTCATGTTATATTTGAAATTATTGGGTTTTTCTTTCCAGACAAACTGGACATCCCCGTCAGTAGTGCCTAATGTATGAGTGTGAAAATAATGAAATGTACAAGTTATTTTCCATAAATTTATATGTTAATGATTTGCATATTTAAAAAAATTATTTATGTTAATATTAAGAAACAAAATAGAAATATGAATTCATTTCTCTAATTTACAAAAAAAATTATTCAAATTTGAGCTACATAATCTTTTAGAAAAATGAAATGTTAAAAAGATTGTTATGTCTTTTCTTTATTTGTGTAGAAAAAGTCAAGATGAAAATAAGACAAATAATGATCAACTGTTCAAGTATCATAAAGAACAATTTGCATGAAGATTTTCATATGCTTCAGCAGTTGTTATATGCAAATTAGAACCATTATTACATTTTAAAAGTTTTAATTTGGAAAGCATTTTACAAAAAAATTAATGAAAAATAACAAGAGGAAAAGAATAAAACAAATGTAAGTTTAAACCCTGCATCATTAAATCAGTTTTTAATCTGACAAGATATTTAAGAACACAATGTTGAAAGACAGTAATTGGTTGTTTGAAGAAAATATTTTTTTCAATCAGACAAGCAAACCAAAATTAAATTTTTGTAAAATTTTTACTGAATGGCTAAGTAGAACAAAAGAAAGTTGATATTTTACTGATTTTTATTTACTACCTTTTAAATTTAGTAGGCTACAATTAAAAGTTACAAATTTTTCAGTTGTTTTTAAATCTCCCCCCCACAATTATTTTTACCAGTATTCCTTCCTTTATTTTTGCTAGTTTCTAAAAAGAACTGTTTTAAGCTAATCATTCTTTGTTGAGAATAAAGCAGTAACTTCAGATTCAAATTAGCATAGCCTGAGAGCACATCCATTGACAATGCCTTAACCAGGCTATCAAAGTTGTCATGATGAGACAGCCTTCACATCTTTAATCTCCTCCTACCAAGTTTTTCTTCTATTCCAAATTATATTATTTAATAACTAAAGAATTGATTGGCTACAAAGAATCCACAATAAAAAGCATCATAAATCAATTACTCCACATAATTGTGAGTTACCAAATTGTTTCTTTGACTTGATAAGGTCATTTATAGTTAATGTATACAAATGTATCACCAACATCAAGACACTATATTTTCAGTATTTGTATTGCAATTGAAATGAGGTAGTTTCCAAGGTCTACTGTTTGCAGAGAACAACTGCTATTGTGACAGTAGGAAACTCCAAAATGTTCAAGCTTGCATTTAGTGTTTTCCTTTGCACATCTACAATATGTGATTTTACAAACACATAAAGCAGAGGTTAATTACACTTTGTGTGCAAAACCAAATTTTAAAAGAAACATGAAGGCAAAGATGGATTAAATAGGAAAATTGAAAATCAATTTTTTCTGATATGAACTTCCTTTTCATTTTGATGCTGAGTATTTTGTAAAGTTAGTTTAACCTTCACTAGATAAGCCCAAACAACCAATTTGTATGAAAACAAACAGTAAAACAGATAAAAGGTGAATTGCATAAGAGATGGAAAATAAATTCTACAAGATATAAAAATGAAACAAACCAAAAACACCAATTACAAGGACACCAACAACTCTAGAAAAAAATGATAGCTATGAAAGTTTAACTGTAGAAAAGGAAGTCGTTTTAATTAAGGAATTCAATAAAATATACAGATTAATAAAATATACAGAAATAATGAAATAAAAAATAAATTAACAAAATAAAAAAAGACACCCTTGTTACTAAAAGGCAAATCTCAATTGCTAATATTTCAACATTTATTTAAATTCTTCAAATTATAAAACCTGAAATCACCTACATTTTGTTATTTACTAAATATAGCTAAGTTTTGGTATAAGGTCAAAAGTATGAATCCCTACTAAAGTCCAATTTGCTGACTATTACACCATAATAGATGCCCACATACATTTTTTAGTCATTCAAATACTAATTGCTTAAGAAGTATATGTTTGAAGAGTAAAATGATAAAAATTTTACAAAATTAAAATGATTTCACATTTGAATTGATTTTGTTTTTACTAATGCTAAGGTTTTTCTTCTTAAAGAGAAATTAAATTTTACATACATAAAATTTATACACAAGACAAATCAGAGATTGAATACAATTGATTCTTAGTAAATAGTAACATCCAATGAGACAGAAAAAATGGTTCGAAGCTTTCTCAAAAATGCTGCTGAGGTTGAAGCAAGAAAAAGATTGCATTTACAAAATAAGCAGCAGCAGCAGAAATGCAGTTGGAATAGATGTGACCTGGAAAAGTGGCTCAGAAGCATTAAATATGTGAACAGTTTTATGGTAAGAGAAAAATTCTGTTAAAGATAAGCAAAGATGAACTTGATAATAACGGATTGTTCAAGGTGGATTTCAGGGTCATGGATTAAGAACATTTTTTTTTTTTTTGCTTTTATGAAATTAAACCATAAAAAGTTTAATTATAATTGGGATGAAGTCAAACTTTTTAAGTAAATCACAAGTAAACAGGTAATATAGCTTTACATCAAAAAGAAATTAACAAGAGTTAACAGATCCCATTGACAAATTCTTTTTTTAAATGAGAAAATACGAAAGTGAATTAATAAGAAACTAGCTCAGACAAAACTAAAAAAGCACATAAATTTGAAGTATTTCATATTTTTATTGAAAAGCTAAATACTTTGAATTTTATAAACAAAAATATTGAATTTGATACAAAAACTATTTATGTTAAAGTTTAGCAATATTAACATCTGTTTAACACTACATCATGAAAATTCACATGAATGTATTCATTTGCTAAAAGAAGTTCATAAATATTCTTCTGATAAAATGAGGTAATCAAGATTCAAAATTTTAAAAGATGTATCCCAAAATACAATCAAATCTTTTGCTTTTGCTTTTGCGTGTTGCTTTGGAAATGGTCAAGACAGATAATTCCTGTGGACCACTCATCACAAAAAAAATGTTGGACTTTATTCAATTTCAGAAGCCAGAAACAAAACAGAACTATTAGTAACAGAAAGATAAGCTGTTTATTTCAAATGAACTAAACAATTCCAAATGCAAAAGTTGAATAAAAACATGGGGGGGGTATAGAGGGAGAATAAAAAAAAAGTAAAATTTCCCCTGCATCTATAATTATAACTGAAAAAAAAAAAAAAAGAAAAAAGTGAAACTTCAAAAAAATGTCAATATTTAATTAACAAAATAGAATTTTATGACCATTTTCAAGTTTATGCTATCTTTGTGAAGTAACTCTACAAGTGCTACTGGTACCATGTAAGCCACACGATCTGGTCATCAGCAACTAAATTGGTTTGCCCTCACCAGACTTACCAGGTGAGAAGGGTGGCTAGACACCCAGCAGGATTAAAAACAAAGCCTATCAAAGTAGGGAATAAAACCTCTTAGGGTCAACAGCCATCTAGTACAATGTAGTAGAGTGGGCTTTATAGCTTTGGATGCAGTCAATGTGGTGATGACATAGCTTTCCAATGGACTCAACAGCCATGTGTCTGTGACCAAATGGAGGACATCTGCTATAATCTAACCTAGAGAGGGATGATATCCACCAGGTTTACTTGCCCAAGAGATGCTATGCATGAATGAATAATACCTCTCTGATTTTCAACCCAGATATGTGAAGGGAACTAGTCAGGTGCTCAAGCAAGCCTACAACAGCACCCAATCATGGGACTGATGATGGTGAGGATACTATCTTGCTCAAAACAGACTGACCTTTGGTCTTGTATGAAAAAAGTAATTAAATAAACATAGAAATTCCCAAAGGAATGCAAAGTATAACTCAAGAGAGACATCCATGAAACAAAGTTCATGTCAATAAAGAATTTTAAAAAAGACAACTCAAAACCATTCTAAATAAATAACAATTCAACATGCCATAAAAAGACCAAATTTATGAAATATTTAAATAACAAATATTTAAACTAGTCTGACATCGTTGTGCTTTCAAAGAAAGTATTGCTATTAGTTATCTAAGATGAAAAAATGTTAAAACAGAGATTGTCAGTGACCAAAAAAGAAAAGCTAAATGTTTCATAGTAACTTAGCAAGGAAACTGATAATAAGATTAGCAATACTCATAAGAAATAAAAAATGGGAAGATAAAAAACAAATCTAGAAATGAATAAGATTAAAATGTCAAAAAATTAATTACAATGACTAATGATGAATTTAAAATAATAATTGAATAAAAAAAATTTAATATAATCAGTCTCTTCCTAACAAAAAAAAAAAAATATTGCTGGACACAGGATATTATTATCCTCTAGGTAACAATAGAATAAATTTCAGAGTTAATTATCAATGAAAACTAATGTCAATTAATGTGTATATGTTTGTAATTAATACAATGATGAAAATCTTCTTTCAGGCTTCCAGATTCCAAAATTTTCACATTTTTAAGTAGGTTCCTTAAAATTATCAAATCTGAAACATGTTTACAAAAAAACTAGAAATTTTTTCATTTAAAAATCAATTGAACATTTTATAAAAAGAAAAAAATACTGAAACTGTTTCAATAATTGGAAAGAATCTAAGAAACTAAAAAAAAAGTTTACTCTGTAAACAAAGATTTGAGAAGGATTAGAATTTTAAAACAAATGCATGATGTCATTTTCTTTTCAAACATATGAACTGTGACTTAAAATTCACATTCTGACAGGTAAAGAGAGTTGAAGTAGATAAAATATATATTTATGAAGGCTCAAGAAATGTTTGCTAATTACACTAATCACATATTTTAACAGATGCTAATTAAATTATTTCAATCTCAACAAAGTATTATTCCAGCTCAACACAAAAGATAATTTACTAAGAAAATTTACAAATGGAATAGAAAAGAAAGAATTTTTTTCATTTTTGTTTTGTTAAATATTTTTATCAATTTACTTAACAGGAGTTCTTTTTTGTTCAATATGCAGAATAAATTTCAATTCTGAATTGAATACCTGACCTATCAAAAATATTAACTTTCTACTTTTGAAAAAAATGTTAAATTACAATTCAGTATTTTTTACATGTTATTAGTGATATTCATGCAAATATTATACACACAAAAATTCATTTACTGAACCAGCTTGTTCTTTTTGTTTAGTGTTCATTATTGCTAGTCAACTGCTTATAGGGATTTTAAATTAGGGTTATTAATTGACCACATTTTCACTGAATAGTTGAAAATCCAGCACCAATTACAATTGAACTCAAAGTGGCAAAACAAAAGTATTAAAAAGAAAATAAAAGAGAGAGAGAGAGAGAGAGATTTGAAATTTAAATTAAGAAAACATTTAATCTAGGATGAAAATAAGCATTGTTAAAATTCAAATTTCAAATGCTTTTACTATGCATTTATTTATTGAGAACAAATTTAATGTTTTATTATAGTTGCCCTCATCCAATCATTCCTCCACATGTAGTAAGTGATTTTTTTATTTTTGGTGGGGAGGTACTTAAGAAATGGGTCAGAAGTAGTGTGTTGTTAACAGAAAAGTGAAGATGAGATCTCTTAATCTGTCTTTTGTAATAATGCATTGTTGCTCAACTCAAGATGCTAAACTTGATGACCTTGTAAAAGTTTGCATTTAGTTTTTATCAAATCTCATTGAAATTGTTTCAATTTTCCATTCAACCTGAATTCAGCTTGCATTATTGAAAAACAGCATTAGTACATACCAAGTTAAAAGGGAAATTTATCAAGAGCTTTGTCCCATTAAAAAGATAAATAATTATACTACAATGCTTGAGACTTTATAGAAAGTAGTTTTTTTTATATACTTTAAAAATATTCATCTTTCTAATAAAATAATTTTACATTACACTATAGGAAGATATATCTTATATTTATTCTTGCAAATATATTCAGAAATGCTTTTTCTAAAATCTAAACAATTCAAGACCAGCATTTTTTTTTTATTTCAGTCAACAATAGATTAAAACACAAAAATGTAATTTTCATGAAATATCCTAATAGTTTAAAGTAATTTCTCACATATCACTTTTGAAGTCATTGTCAATTCAAGTTCGTCAAAAGTCAATCTTTTCAACTAAGAATCATTAATCAAAAATTAAAAAGACAATATTTGAGTCTTATTATAAATAATAAGTAACAAATAAATGCGAGTCATAAACCAAATTTAAAAAGGTACAGTTTAAAGGTTTTGGTTATGCCAAAGAAAAAAATCAACATGAAGATTGGGGAACAACAACATTAATTTCTCTGATAAATTTCTGAAGTGATTGGATTAGTTCACAATAGAAAGAAAAAGGTAAACACTGATTGAATTTCTCTTTAGAAAACAATTTTGGATTCCATCAAAAAATAAACAATTAACTGAAAAGTAGGACTTTTCACAACAATCACAACAAAAAGTCTGTAGTTGACAATTAGCTTTAACACTAAAATCAAAATTATGCCTAAAGATTTTATTTTATATTTAAACTAGGCTCCATACTTTTTTGGATGATATCCTTTATTTATTATTTACTCATTATGGAATTTATCTTTTTATATGTTCTCAGTTCTCTAGACTAATTTTGTTTGATAAACACTGCTACACATTATCTCACTAAAAACAAATTAGCACATGGACTCACTAAATACAAAGGATTAATTAATAAAAATTAAAAGTACATTTCTCAGATTGGCATGAAATATCAACTAATAAAAATAAGCATAAAAAATTGAAAATCAATTGAAAAAGCAAAAAGACAATAGACTTCAAATGTTACTTGAAGATTAAATTGACAGTTCCATATGGCATCAATGCTTATCAAAATTGTTAGAAGAAACTTACATTGAGGAATATTAAACTAATTCATATGTTGTAAAAAAGATGATGTCACAATTTAAAATAACCAAAATTTAATTGAATAAGACATAAGACTAGTTAAATTATAAATAGTCAGTTTTTTTTATCTGACGCTTTTAAATTCCTGTTCGTTCTTTCAAATCATTTGGGATTTTTTAATAATTCGTGTAAATCAAATTATGGAATCTTATTTCTTAGTTAAGTTAAGTATATTTTTTTTTAAAATTCAGCTACTAAATTTATCATTTATTTTTTATTTATTGCATCTTCCTAAGGTAAATCAGTGAATACCAACCAGATTAGTTAGGTAAATTAAATGCTTAGAAATTTCCTTATTGTTAAAAGTAAAACTAAAATTATTTTTAATTAAAATATTTTTTTACAACATTCTACACTGGGGGTGGGGGAAATAAAATTAAACAAAAAATAATTGATCATCTCAAAAAAAAAAATAAATAAATAAATAAAAAATAAGGATGAAATTTAAACGCTTTTACACTTAATTTCATTTCATCATGTATCGAATTTCTGTTTTGCCGGTCATAAATACAGACTTTAAAAAATATATTCGAAATAATACAATTATTTTGGGATTGACGGATTTTTAATTGTCAGAATTTCAACATTGATAAGATTAAGAATCATTAAGGAAGGATCAAGTGAAATCCAATGAAAGTAATTTTTAAACATATCTGTAAGACAAGAGAAGCAGAAAACTTAAGGCAATCTTTTGCGTTTTGAAACAAAGAAATAAGGAAGACGGATCAACTTTTAAAGGAAAGTAACGAAGAAGCGCCAATGTAAACATTTCCCCTTTTTTTTCTTTTTTTTTTATTTAAAGTAAAAATTTTGAAAATATGATAACAAATAATCATTACGGTTAAATGAAAACCATTAATGGTGCAACATGAAGTGTTTTTGAACAGAGTTCTGAAACTGGTAAAGTGCGCGAACATCCTTTAAGATGACTTTTTAGTTTAAATAATAACAATCGAAAGAAATCAAGTAGAAAAATCGTTTCGTTTTTAGGGAAAACAGGACACGTTGTTCAATGCCTTTTTCAAACAGCAACCATTAAAAATGATCAAATCAAATCACACGCTACAAAAAATGACGACCTATCGATCAAACTAAATAATATCGGAAATATTTAATTGAAAAGCAAGATAATTTTACAAGTTATAACTTGAAAAACAATGAAAAAAGAAAAAGTTTATTTTAAAAGTGTTAAGCAAATTCACATACGTGTGACTTGGACTGTGTTTGTTATGCGTACAATTAAGTTTAAGTAGTCACTTCAATTATTTGATTTATTTAACAGTAGAATTAGAGATTTATATAAATCATCATTTGATGGAGATTATTAACGAATAAATTTTCATTTAAGTATTTTTATAAACATCACATATTTTCTTGAAAACTCAACGTGTAACAAACTCAAACGTTTTCCTAGTGTCATTATTTCCGTATCGATTTAAAACGTCAAGGACCATCAAGAAACCGGAACGTAGAGTAGTATAAAGTGAAATGGGTTCTGTTCAAATGTAATAAATGATTAAATCAGAAAAGACAGATTCTTCCATTAAACAACAGAGAAATAATTCAAATTAATTTAAAATTGAATAAACTGTTCCCCCAACCACTTGTTTCGCTAAGTGTCTATACTAAGACAACGTCCACTTCTGACATTCATTATTGCCACTGGTGTTTTAAAAATAAAGCCGCAAGAAATGGCGTGAAAGGAAAAAAGAAAATATTAATTAGATCTGTAATTACAACAAAAAAGAAAAGCTAATCCTAGACGGGTAGTTACTTCCCTCATTTCAGCTAATGACTTAGTTAAAGTAAAGTTAAACAAAAAGAAGCAGAGAAAATATAGCGTGGAAATGCAATGATGAGGGGAAAAGCAAAAATCGCCATATCATCCTAAGGAAAAGGTAGATTCTTTCTTCTTACTCTCCTTTTTAGAGATAGTGGCAGCAGTTGTGTTGGAAAAGAAGACAGGCCAGTTAAGTTGGATCGCCGTAGTTGTGCTACTAAAAGGAGGAAGAGGAGAAATAATTAGACTTGATGTCGATGACCCACGCTAAATTTCTTCGCCTTTTAATTAAACCTTGATACATTGAAAGTTAACTGAAAGAATGTTGGCTTCCAAGACAAACGGGCAAGTAATCAAAATTTAATTATATATATTTATTCTGGCCAAAAATGAAAGATCAAAAGAAAGCAGGCGACTATTACGGTCTTATCTTGCAGCATGTTACTGTTAAAACAAATGTATTCATTTCTCATAAGAAACCTAGCTTGCTACTTTTATTTTACAATCGATTAGAATTATAAAAATAAACGTAAAAAAAAAACAAACAAATGAATCGTTGAATAGGTAGAAAAAAGTGCTGGTAAAACATCCATCAAATATTTTCCAGTTTTTATCTATTTAGAACCGGAAGAAAGAAGGGTGGAATAAGAACACGGACGATAATATTATTATAACTCGACCTCGCATCAGTGTTTTTTACTTTATTCCTTTTTTGAAAATTTTAAGTTAAAATGGTATCATCAACACATTAACGTGACATTTAAAGTAATGGTCTTACCGTAAAAATATCCAAATGCTATAATAATAGTTACAATAGCTTTCATGCCTTGCTTGTTCCCAGCTTCATCTGGGCTTGAAGAAATGCAGCTAAATCCAAATGTTTACTACTGTGCTGTAGTAGTAGAGAAATTGCGAGTGTGCTACACGGCGAATGTCTTGGGATAGGCGGAGCTGGCACTGGAGGGGTGGGTATGCTGAGTGTGACATGGAAATGACAGCAAGTGGGCTGGACTAGACACTGAGCACAGCTCACCTTGGAATTGCTTTCTTGTTTGTTGGTGGTGGGGACCGACACATACGACTGGAGAGATATTGCACTTGGAAATGTAAAAAAGGATCTTTTTCTTTATATTATAAAAGAATATAAGCCAAATGACTTTTACATGGATTCAATATACAAAAAACTTTTATTCTCTACGCTACGGTTAACGAGAGTTTAAAACAATAAATTTCATTTTCAACTAACAAATTGTCATATGAAAATGAAATCCAAAGTCATCGAATAATGGGTTACAGAAATAAAGCATGCATAAAATTTACAAGCAAGCATCTATTGATTGAAAGAAGTAATAATGTCCCCGAAAAAATGTCTGTCTTGAACTACCGAAGATATTTTCACAAGAGCACTGACGTGAAGAGCTTTGTAATAATTGTTAGCATTAAAAATTAAAATTTAACCGCTAAAAAAGCTAGTCATGAAAATATTGGTGAAAAAAACATTGGATTTATTTATTGATGCGAAATATTCATTTTAAAGACATAGCTCATTTCTTCCAATAAAAACTTAAAGCATCATGTTCCTAAATTACTGATAGACAAAAGTTTGAAACATGAGTCACTTCGACTGTGGTCGTACGAGCCTTCATTGCAAATTTTGCAGATATATAGCTAGACCGACGGCGTTGTCATTGAGAAAATGTTTCATTGTCTATATTGATGAATAACGTAGCAAGACATTTTCTTCTTGATTAACAATTATCATTTTAATTTCCTTTCAAAAGGCGCGTGGAAAAATGTTAAAATATCTTGCTTCAACAAACACGTAACTTTTTCGGCACTAAAAGTCAAACCAAAAAAGACAACGAAGGTAATGAAATATGGTTTGTCACAAAACAAACCTGATAAAATCACACTGTGAAGATATCTTCACGCTGATCTCTCCGAAGCAAACATTAAGTTTTAAATAATTTGTCACATTTTACTAGAAAGTCTTTTCTGTAAAGGTCATTTTACTTTTCGAGTTAAACATTTTAAAAATCAAAATCTTGATAGTAAGAATCGAACTTGTGATATTAACACTCGAACGATTTGTTGAATGCTCTGATTTTGCCTTAATTCTCATTTTAGGCAAATATTTACGAAGCTTAATCTGGCGCATGGCCATGGTAATAGAGCGCTCATTGGGGATTGAATTCTCGAACAATGGCTTTCAAAATTAGCTTGTTTGCTAACCATTGCTCTACAGTAGTTGCACTAATTCTCGATTTTGGTGATCTTTTTAGTATTCTTCTATCCGAGAATGAGTGACGTTTGTTGATCGAGTAGCCTACTTTGGTAAAAAGGTTACAGAGGTTAACAAAATTACTTTACTAACTACGGATCTACAAAGCAGGGTATTATTCACTATTGCTGTGCATTCCATTAACTTAAAAAACGAAATGTTTTTAACAAGTTCATTAAAATAGGATCAAGTAGCAAGTTTACAATAATATCTGTCTGTCACGATATTTTGACAATTCGTATTTCAAAGATTCCAAAACTATAACATTTACTAAGCATTGCTTAGTTTAGTACAAGGCCTCAATTAAAGAGCACTAGGTAAGAATCGAACTCACTATTCAATAGTAATGATTATACAGACTAGTTAAAACTACCAAAACTATCAGAGTGTACTTGTGAGATAATCATGTTAAAATTGTATATGTTGCCAAAATATAGCATATATCTTCTTTATGTGCTGTGTCCCCTCAGGATGTAGACGATCATGGCTCTCCACAAATTCCTGTCCTTTGTAGTTCTTCATAATTTTTTTTTTTGCTTTTATTTCTCCGAAAGTGTGTTCCACCATCCATTTACTCAAACTCAATAAGTATGTTATGCGTTCTTATCCTCTGTCCTTCTTGCCTTCAACCTGTCCTGTGAGTATTAGATTTTTCAAGCCCTCTTTCGTCATGTGCTCTAGAAATTTCAACTGTCACTTCCTGATGTTAAGTATAAATTTCCTTTGTTTCCATTTTCTCTAAAACTTGAATCTCTACCGGATTAATTCTCAAGAACACTCAAAATGAGGCAAGAATTGATATTCACTGTAGAAATTGAAGATGTCAAACATTTCTCTCTCTTTCAAAGAGGGGGGATGCTGTCTAGGAAACTAACAGGCTTGTTTTAATCTAGCACAAATTGGGTACCAAATGTTAATCGAATTCACAAACCCTAACCTTTACTCTATCAATGATCTATGAGACTAACTTCCAATAAGTCATTAAATCTTAAAAAAAACAACCTTTTTTTACAAACGTGAATGAAAAAATCAGTAAAGGAAAATATTTTAAACAATTGTTATAGTCCTTCTCATTGATTTCTGGTTTAAAGCCATTTGGGCGCTAAGTTTAATCAAGCTAATGCTGATGATGTTCCATTTGGGCGCTAAGTTTAATCAAGCTAATGCTGATGATGTTCCATTTCCAGTCAGATTGTTACAAATTAACAAATATGTGAATTTTTTCGAACCCGCTATATCTGCCACCAGATGATAAATTTGTATTCGTACACGTGCGGATTCATTCAGAGCAAATAAAAATTAATGTATTTATTTCAACTATAGAGACTGATCTTTGCCATGAATAGGTTGTCTTAAGAAAACAAACAAACTCGATAGCAAATATTTTTTTTCTCTCACCATGTTAAAAAAAAACACCCAGATGCCATTCTTATATAATGACAAGTTTTAGCGTGGGACTGAATTCTGCTTATTTTCTAAAATTGTTGGATGCCTGCTGAAACTGTCGAATCTTTAATATGCATCACTTTTAGTGCCAAACCGTCTAGAAATAAATCATTATGGAATGACTGCTATTTCATCAATGATGACAGTTTTAAGAAACTTAATATCTATCGAGATAATTTGAACTGATTTTTTTCATGCCTACTTACATCAAAATAACAGCCAATAAATAAATCCTTAGGGTTTTGTCATCACTTTTATTTTTGTTTCATGTGATGAGGCATCCATTATCTTGAAGAAGACGTTGTGGTTTTCTTGTTTCAGTGTTTAAAATTGTCCAACCACACTGCCCTGAGCAACAGTAAGCAAATTTAAATGAACCTTATTTGGATTTATTTTTATTTACGGTATTCGTTTCCAAATGATAATTTCTTTAGATAATAGGTTACTTTATAAATCAAATGCCAATCACTGTTTGTATTATTTGGCATAACGTATTGTATAAAGAATATTTTTAATAAATTATAATATTAAATTGTATGAAAAACTAAATTAAGAAAATTAGAATATTACTAACGCGATTCCTTTGAAAAAGAAAGCACCAAAATGGAGCCAGATGGTTTATTAAAAAAAATACCTGAATGAAAATTTATCTGCAAAAAATTTGCGAAAAGGGGGCTTCAAAAGGATGTCATTAAAACCCCAACAAAATGAAACCAGATACTTTATAAAAAATACATGAGTAAAAATTTATGTTCAGAAAAGGGCTTCAAAATGATGTTATTAAAAACTGCCGAAATTAAGCCAGACGGTTTATATGAAAAAAAAAGTGAATAAAGATTTGCAAAAAAGTGAATTTCAAATTGATGTTAAAAGAAACCGACAAAATCTAGCGAAACGGAACATTCTGTGGCAAAGATTTACAAAATGATGATCAACTTCGATGTTGTCAAAAACCCACCAAATATAAATTGCAAACGGGTATGGTTTAATTGGATAGTGATTTTCGAGTTTTAGTCAATGGAGACATAAAGTATGTTTGGATCACCCATTTGCTTTATAAAGGAAAAAATTGTCTGCGAAGTCAGAAAGAATTCAACTTGGTCGAGAAATGTTGTGATCTGAAACGAGAAACACTGCTTCTACTGTTGAAGAAGAAGAAGAAGAAGATGAAGAAAGAACAAGAATTTTCCAAGTTTAATATGCGAATGCATTTTCTAAACATATGAGTTTTAACCTATATACGAATGTCTTTTCTAAACATATGAATTTATTTCATTTTAATGTCTTTTCTAAACCCATGAGATTTTATCTCCTATTTGAGAACGCCTGTACCAATAACCTGAATATTTTGACTAAAGGGCCCAGAGAATCAACTTTGCCTAAGATCGATCCTTTCTCACCACCTTCGATCTATGACCTTTCGAATTTGTGAACTTATTTTGTTGTTAAAACTAAAAGTAAAGTTCTTTTGTTGTGTAGGGGACCGGCGGATTAATGTGAGGATAGAATCTCTGGACTAAGACTTCCTGCTGGCCAGTCCCGCTACATAGTAATGTTGGACTATGATGGAGTCCAAAGAAAGCAAAATAAAACGAACAAGACAGATATATATGCACAAAACAAATATATATTAGTGACAAACAGATTGATACAAGAATTACAAATACATCATTTAAAACATGAATAAAATGTTAGTGTCTGTATGGAAAGTTATTGTGTGTGTGTTGAATTGAAATGTCCGTACGGTTGTGAATTTCGTTTTAGCGTGTTCCCAGAATATGGGAAACGCTGGTTGTGTGTGAGAGTTCACATATTGGATATGTTAGGAGAAAGTTTTTGTACCTCGCCCCACGTGCGCGGTTGCCAGCCCCAGGAGAGGTAGTTTGGCCGCACGTGGGCGAAGCCGTGGGAAGAGCCGTGGAAAGAGAAAGAGGCGAAAGGTCAGCCCGTATTTATACTCCCGGGAGAGAGAGACCCCTGTTGAAAGGGTTACGAAACGAAGAGGAGATAACACGATAGTTGTTAAAAAACTGATTTGCAAGAACTGTTGTTCTATAAGAAAGTAATAATTTTTTATCATTTTTTAAATAAATGTTTATTTCTTTATAGGTTTCACTTTTAGTAAGAGTCTTGCTTTTTCGTTAGCGCATATGAAAGTATTTGTAAAAGGACGGATAAAAGAATTGAAATCCTCCTCCTCTTTCTCTTATTCATTCTTTTTGATTGATAGTGTAATGATAACTTATCAAAAATAATTTCATATTCTTCTTATTCTTAGTAAAATGTGTTATCAAAAGAGATTATAATGAAATGACTGCACTTTCTTTAATGATAACAGTTTCTTGGGAAACTTAATATTTATCGAGATTACTTGAAATAATTTTATTCATGCCTACTTTACGCATTAGTAAACTAAAATATTTGTAGACCATTGTGTTCGATCCTCACTGGGTGCCCCGTACTTGTGGCATTGTGCCAAATTAAGCTAAGCATTGTCAATAATAACAGCAACAACAACAGTGGGACTTAATCATAACAGCAAATCGGTGATTTTCATTCAAGATTTTCTTGATAGGATGAGGTTACTAATGCCACTGCAGTTTGTAAAGATTTTCAAGCAGCTGTGCGTGTTACGTTGGATTAGGAAGATAATCTAAGTATAATCGTGCACAAATTCTTACTACCGAGGCACCCAGCATAGATCGAACTCAATAATGGCTTGCGAAAATAAATTGTTAAACCAAAAATGTTTCCATCGCATGTGGCTATGAAGCAATCTTTAGATAGACGTTTTCCTCTAAAATAATTAATGAAAAGGATTTTGCCTTGGGTTAACGAATATCTAAAATAGTTTTTGACGGATAACATTATTGAGGAATTAAAACATTGCGCAGTATTTGAGGTAAACATTGGCAAAATACCAGTCTCCATCGCACTAAACAAAAACTCTAAATTTAATAATAAATAAATTGATTTCGTTAAAAAAAATTATCTTCTGTTAAAGAAAGATTGCATTAAAGAGACAAGTTACATAAATTAAGTTTAGCATCGTTTAAATTACAGTGGCACTGATTTAAAATTATAAACAATTGAGAAAAATAAATGTTTTACGCATCAATCTTAAATATTTCAAGAGAAGTAAATAATTGTGTAGAAAATAACGATGAAGATTTATGTTAATCAGTGTTAAAAAAAGAAATTTGTATAGTGTGTTTGCAAAAATAATTGTTTAGTTTACTAGATCTCTAGACTCTCGTGTTCCAGAAAGCAATAGAGACGCCTGTCAAACTTAAACAAACAAACCAAAAATAGAACCAAATTAAAGGTTATTTTTTTCGGAAGAAGATTGACATTTATTTCTAATGGTGATCCATAAAGTCTTTTCTAGAACTTTCTTTCGCCGTAACTTTTGTTGAGAAGCAAACGCCTATATGTCAACTCAAAATGGAATCTCAGTGAAACTAGATTCGCATTCAAGCGCATCGAAGTGTGAACGAGTCAAAGAAAATGACAGCCGTGGAATTCTTTTACTATTAATTCCAATTCCCGCTACCAGAAATTCCAGGGAAAGAAGTCAGTGATGTTTTACATCTCAGGTCAAATTTTATATTAAAAAAATAATCCTCAGATAAACCAAGGCACCGTCGGTTAACCAAAATACCTTCTCTTTTTAGTGCAAAAATAAAACAGTTGAGTGTCGGGTAACTTTTTAGTTTAAGTGTTTATCCAGTACCTTGAAAAAAATCAATACTTCAGAATTCCACTTTCATTAAAACATGATCATTAAATACATACATATATTGTAATCGGTATTGTATTTCGTCCCCTCCCCTACATATAAGATTTCATCGATAAACCATTATTAGTCTGAAGAAGTCCTTTGGGGAGACTAACATGCTTTTTAACCTAAGATATTTACTATTTGCCATTCAATTACCCACAATTAGCCCGATATATAATGTTATATGCCATATCTTACATACATACATTCACACAACATACACACACACGCATACACACGCACACATATATATATAGTCCATTACCTTATATATATATATATATATATATATATATATATATATATATATTTGTGTATTTAGGCAGCAATCCTTCTTTCAAGCACATTTCATTAAAAACGACTGACAAGGTGCTTTTATTTAGTTTTTTATATAATTTCTCGTGCGATCTAATAGAGTTTTTCTTTTCAGAGGATAAATTATATAAACATTGTCCGAATGTTCTTTCCCTAGCGCTTTCGGCTATACATTTAGCCATTATCATTATTATTAGATCTCATTTAAATATTCATGGAGACCTACCGGACACTATTCAGAATATACTTGTCGACAACACTAATATAATAGCATCATCCACTTGCAAAAAAAGGCTAAAAATAATGGAAGCCTTACTTATAAAATTAAACAAACCAACCCTTAATAATATTAACTTTGAACATGGACATAATATCTTGACCGTGTTTTGAAACAAAAAAAAATGAATCACTTTATAAAACACACACACAAACTATTTCTAATTCTAACAGTTGAAATATAATCCTTGATAATGGCTAAATGTATAGCCGAAAGCGCTCGGAAAAGAACATTCGGACAATTTTTATATAATTTATCCTCTGAAAAGAAAAACTCTATTAGATCGCACGAGAAATTATATAAAAAACTAAATAAAAGCACCTTGTCAGTCGTTTTTAATGAAATATATATATGTATGTATGTATATATATATATATTATATAGGCCTGACGATTGCGTCTAGCATGAAACAGTCTGTCGCCCCTGAGTGTTGACTTCAATGTTCACTTTTATATTTACATACGTTCTATCTCTGATATTGAGCACTTTATCCCATAAATATAGCACACCTTAAAACTATATTTCTTCACGTTTTACTTTTGTACAAAAATAACTAAAAATTTCATGATAACTAAAAAAAATTAGAAATGTAATTGGAAGATGACGGAATTTACCTAAAGCGGAAAAATACATTTTTCAGTGGCTGCCGGATAATTTTGGAAATAGTAACATTTCGGAGAAAGTTAACGTCATGCTGAACAAAAGACAAAGAATATAATGTCGTAGAACAACGGTGTGGTTTATTAAAGTCAAAAAACCTTGCAGAAAAAAGTAACAATGAGCCTCACCCCACCACCTTCACATGCATTAAGGGATGCAAATTTTTATGTTTTATAGTTGTTTTACTTATGGTAACGGATATCGGCGTCGAAAGTTAAATCGGCTAGCTTAATTCAAATCTGACTTTCAATCTCACTAAGTGACTAATGCTTCTAGGAAAGACAGGGATCTCTATATCTCTCTCTATTTTTCTCACACACCCCCCACACACACATACACATATCTACGAGTTAAAAAACAGGGTAGACTGGGTTCTCTAGCTTTGCGTGGCAACCAGTCTAGCAGAAGAAAAACCTGGAAAACCTACGAGAAAAGACTGAAACAATTTTCCCAAGAATACATGGTAATTCGCAGATAACAAATAAAAGGAATCTGTGAAGTTACGATCGCTTATTTCCTGTATGGAAGGAGGCGATTTTAAATAACAATGTGGTTGTTTCTAATTTCTTCGTTTTTGTCGCATTTTTCACATTTGGCCGTGTGTCTTCCAGACATCCTCAGGTGTTTTTTTTTGGAATAGTCATTGACTCTCGTTCTAGAAGTATGTTCTAGAAGTATGTGAGATACCTTACAAAAATTAGAAGTGAACATGACGAAGAATTCTATATATAATATTCCATGCAATTGTGTCAGATAATACAAGGGCGAGATCAGCCTCTCTGCTAAAATAAGACGCTTATTAAATTAAGTTTATTTACTATATTAAGTGTAACAATGACTAATTAGTTACGCTGCTATACCGTGTTTTTGGTCACTGAATTTTCACTGATCTTTCGTGTTGCTCGGTGATCGTTTGCTCTGGCATCGTGTACTGAAATGAACTCGTTTACGATTCACAAAGCCTCTTCAATGAAATCCATAAAAACTGAGCATATAAATGTCGATGCTATTGTTAATTTCGAGTTACGAAAACATTCCAATGATATCGAATTATTCGTGTCAATCAGATTTGTTATGATTTATACTGATTTGTATTCGCAGATCACAGCTTAAAGGTGCACTGAGATTTCTAGAATTTTATTATGCTTAAATACTGGTGTGTACAGTTCGTCACCGTATACTCATCAAGGACATGAAACCAGAGCAAAAAGTTTCTCTGACAGTGTATGATCTAGAAACATATATGCACGCAATATTATTACTGAATGCAATGTATATAATTACAACTAAATTGTAACCGTTACAACTTCCAAGCTACAACCAATTCTTTCTGTTTCCTTACATTTTACAAAATATCTCAACTCGTCACCCCGTCCTGGGTATGACGATAAACTTCATCCGCGTCCTGAATATGACGATACCAAACTACGTCCAACAGCAACGCCTCTGTTTTTGAGGAGCGTGGAACCACCTCTAATTGCTGGTGTTCCCAGGTTCACCCTGACCCGGGGTGGTAGCACCAGTTAGGGTCCCAGCCATGAGCAAATAGTTGACTCCGAGACTGGGGTCAAAATACTATGAAAGTATAAAAATAGGTTTTAATGCCAACAATTAACTTTTTGAGGAAAAATTATTACCATCAATACATTTTTGAAGAAAATAAATATTACCAGCAATACATTTTTGTAAATAATTATTACCAGCAATACATTTTTTGTAGGAAAAAAAACAATGCCAACAATACATTTTTGGAAAAAATATTACCAGCAATAAAAATCTTGTCAGCATTGAATAACCCATTGAGGTTGATATACCGTAAAACAAAACAAACAACTTGTCACTCTAAAAATAAATTCTTTATATATTGTACTTTTGTTTGTATTTTTTAGTGCTTTATATTATAAAATTGAAAAGGTCACTTACCGACTAAAAAACCGAATCAGGAAGAAAAAAAAGGTCACCGAATTCGGTTTAATCATTTGTTGCTTTAATCATGATGAAGCGGATTCTGGATACCGAAGAGGATATCCGCTTGCATCATTGTTATTCTTGCTGATGAGAAAGTGGTGACCGTTGCAAACAATTTGCAACAAATTTTATGTGGCAAGCCTTCATACGTCGCCTGAGTGATTTGCAGGAGTATTTTTCCAATCTGTTCTTGTAGCATCGTTTGAGTTTCTTCACTTCAGTCGAAGGAACATCACATCGTGCCAAGTTACATCTTTCGCGTTGGAAACTTTTTCTCACAAAACAAAGCAGCCATTGCCAGCAGAAGATACCGATAGATATTTACGAAGCTTAGCACGATGTCGCAATAATAATAGGACACTCGTGAGACTCGAACTTACTACACTAGCTAATGGTCTTTCAGTCTAGCTTACTTGCTATAGTTCTAAATTAGGATCCCTTAGCGCATTCATAAGTGAAAGAAAACAACTGCCAATAAATAAATCCTTAAAGGTTTTGCTATCGCTTTTGTTTTGTCTCTTGTGACGAAGCATCCATTATCTGGGAGAATCTAAGATTTTTAAATTTAGATCATGTGTTGAGTTTTGACATAAAAACAGTGAACTATATCAGCGGTTGTGGTCTGCATCACTGTCAGTTTAACCAGTTATTGGAAGACATTAATGATCAGTTCAAAAATGTCCCATTCTACACAGAAATTCGGTGGCTTTCATGTCACAAAGTACTGAAAATATTTTTTTTATTGCGACACGAAATTGTTATGTTTTTGGGAATGAAGGGTCAAAGCACAGATGAAATTAAAGATGAAAGCTGGCTCCAAGATCTAGCTTTTTCAGTGGGTATTACTACCCAAATAAATGACCTTAATTTGAAATTACAAGGTAAACATAAGCTCATCACTCAGTTATATGATAATATCAATTGTTTCATTGCAAAATTAGCTTTATTAAAGTCCCAATTGTCACATGAAAACTTGATTCATTTTCCTATGAGCAAGGAGTTGAAAAAAACTGCCTATACCGAATCTGTATTTATCTTTGCTAAGTTCGACAGTTATCTGGAATTATTGTCAAAGGAATTTCAGCGAAGATTTTGTGATTTTTCAACTTGTGAAAATCAGTTTGCATTATTCTCAGCACCATTCACTTTTGATGTTGCTCAGGCAGAGTAAAGTCTACCGATGAAACTACTGGAAATGCAGACTGACTCAACACTCAAAGGAAAGTACCTAGAAGTAGGGGTACCCGGATTTTTTTCATAACTTCCTCAGATATTTAAGAACTTCAGAAAGTTTGCCACAAGCATTATGGCGATGTTTGGTTCCACATGTCTGTGAGCAGTTATTTTTGTTTATGAAGGCCACAAAGCGTCTCACAGAACCAGATTAACTGATGAACATTTATCATTTTTGATCAAAGTGGGATCTACACAGACATTCCAACCTGATATATCAAGAATATTTTGTCTAAAGCGATGTCAATGATCAGGACAACATAAAAATGATTAAATTGTACTACCTGGTATTATAAGTATTTAAAGTTTAATTACCACTAGCTGTGATTAATGTAAGACTGTAAGCAGGTGCGGCCCTCGAGGCTGCAGATATGGCAGATGCGGCCCACCATATGCCTTGAGGCTGACATGCCTGAGCTAAAACACTGGACACTACTCTTCCTTCCTTTTATGACTTAAAGCTCATGACCAACTTCTGAGTTCCTTACCGGTTTAAAGACTAGAAAGAATATTTTAAGTTAATTGAAAATTATCTTCGGTAAGTAATGAGAAAGAGACAAGATTTTGTAATAAATTTCTATTCTAATCGTCCTTCTGATTTATATGAATTATGTAAAAGTTGCCTCATTTATTCAGGATTCTATGTAATTATTGAATGATTATTAGAATAAAATTAGATCATTTAATTAAATCAATCTGCAAAATTTGAATCCTTTTTTATCATCACAATTATGAAAACATTATTTATGCTATAATGCGACTTTTCCGGATTTTTTAATTATAAGATAGAATTTGACTCGTTACGAAGAAAAAGTGAGATTTATTTCTAGAAAAACAGACAACTGTTGAAAAAATTTCAGACTATTTTTCGATGTTTTAGAAAAATAGAATTTTCTCTAAAAATGATTTTCGAGTTTTACCCAATTATAAAACACTCATTAATAAACACTCATCTCAACTCGAAATATAAGTATTTCCTTTTGTGTTAAAATTGAAATTAAGTATTTTTAAAATTAAAACCTTACCCTAATAATATATATATTTGTTAAACAGTATTAACGACTCGGTTCTTGATGTCGATTATTTCATGTATTTGGAAAAACAATTCTTCCCATTGCCAGTCAACTAATTATTTTTTTCGATGATTTACCTGTGCTTCCTAAATCTTAAACGTTTTCAGAATTGCTTTTCTAGGACTAGGAGTTGGTTATATTGAATATTTATTTATAAATACGCACACTCATTCTCTTCATTATTTCTGGATATGACAATAAAATACATCGGGATAATGGAGGTTTCGAGGAGCGTGGGACAACCTCTTAATTACTGTTGTTCCCATGTCCACTCTTACCCGGGGTGGTAATACCTGTTAGGGTCCCAGCTATGAGCAAACAGTGAACCAACCAAACAAAAACAAAACATTATGAAAGTATAAAAATACATTTTATATTAAAAATTACCAACAACACTTATTGGTAGTAAAATTACTAACAACACCTATTATAGAATGACCAACAATACATTTTATAGTAGAATTACCAACAATACAATTTTATAGTAAAATGACCAACAATACATTTTATAGTAGAATTACCAACAATACAATTTTATAGTAAAATGACCAACAATACATTTTATAGTAGAATTACCAACAATACAATTTTATAGTAAAATGACCAACAATACATTTTATAGTAGAATTACCAACAATACAATTTTATAGTAAAATGACCAACAATACATTTTATAGTAGAATTACCAACAATAAAATTTTATAGTAAAATGACCAACAATACATTTTATAGTAGAATTACCAACAATACAATTTTATAGTAAAATGACTAACAATACATTTTATAGTAGAATTACCAACAATACAATTTTATAGTAAAATGACCAGAAATACATTTTATAGTAGAATTACCAACAATACAATTTTATAGCAAAATGACCAGAAATACATTTTATAGTAGAATTACCAACAATACAATTTTATAGTAAAATGACCAACAATACATTTTATCTATAGCTAAAGGTATACAGTAAACAAATCAGTCTCCAGAACCATGATTCGTGTAAATATGCCGGCTCTCACATGTTGTCCCGTATTTGCGGCTGTGTTACAGATTAAGCTATACCTGGTAAATATCTCCACTAGTGTCAACATAATTTTCATTTATTCCATTTATCCAAGCTTTCTCTCTATTTAGAATGACTCATTTTTTAAATCTGTTTTTTATGAAATGTTATTTTTCAACTACTTAAAATTATTTTTTAAACACTGTTAGTATTTTCCAACAAAGGAAATTCAGAGAAAGCGTTCTTTTGGAATGAAGATTCAACAGAGATTTCTTTTCTCAAATGTATTGTTTGCTTTGTTTGTTTAAAGAGCATATCGACTCCTTATGGGTAATTTAATGCCAAAATTCAATTTTATTGGGAGTTTTGAAATAATAAAATTATATGTTATTCTGCTTTCACAATAGAATACATGATAGATGATACTCAGCTTTTGTGCATATACATGTTTGTGTGGACAAAGTTACTACAAGCGGTGATATGCGTGTTTTATTTTGTAGTTTTGTCGAAGTTATATTTTGGAATACACTTTGCTTTCTTTAAGAAACTGTAGGATATTATATGGATTAAGGCCTTGAAAAAGTTCTTTTATGTTGGTTACTTGGTTGCTTTTGTTTAGCGGCATTTCAACCTGTATGGGTTATTAATGCCGAAATCTACATAATTTGAACACAATTTTATGGCTTTAACTAAATAAATTTTGAATTCAATTGCATGCCTTCAAATACAGATAAAATGTTGGTCATTTTGCGTTAAAAATATATTGTTGGTAATTCTACTATAAATATGTATTGTTAGTAATTTTACTATAAATATATATTTTTATACTTTCATAGTTATTTGTTTTTGCTTGGGGGTTCACTATTTGCCCACATCTGGAACCCTAACAGGTACTACAACCCCGGCTCAAGGTGGACCTGGGAACAACAACAATTAAAAGGTGGTTCCACGCTCCTCAAAAGTGCTAATCTCCCGATCAGAGACCTTGCTACCGGATCTAGTTTATCGTCATACCCAGGACTATTAAATTCATTGAATAATTATTTAGGGTATATATAATAGAATTAAAAATGTGACAAAAATTATGAAATATTACAGTGGCAGTATCATCATTGTTCTAGTTTACTCTTTTTATATTACGTCATAGAAAATATGGCAGACTCAGGTTTCAGAGAGACACAAAACATGACCGGCGTTTATTAGGTACCGGAAGAAAGAGAATGGGAAAGGGGTTAGAGAGAAAAGGGACGTGTCAGGGAGTGAGAATCACGTTCCTCAACGTCGATTAGGGAGTATACATTAAACAATAATGTAACATCCCTTTTTGTAAGTAGAGACTACGGTCTCACGTACCGTCCTTGACCAGTTTGACACCGTCCTTCAGATACGCTGGCTGTCGTATCTCTCGTCTAGCACCTGTGTGAATCCCAACAGATTTGCATTTTTCTGGTTCGATTGTATTTGTGCCTTCGCTCGCTGATGAGGATACTGTTAGAGGTGCAGGGGCTTTTTGTGTTTTTGCCATGTTATGTGTCTGTAGAGGTTGGTAGTGACTGACCATCTCTTGTATACTCTACTGGTTCAGAAGATTTGCGTAGATGATATCTGTTTCGTCGATAGGTTCCACTCGCTGTCCGGACTTCGTATGAACGTTCATCCGGTCAGTGATTTATAACGCTTTTCTCCCACACTCGATCACCTTTCTTGTATGGGCGCATTCGTACAACATCACCTTCACTCAGCACAGGTAAATCATGTATATGACGGTCATAGTATTTAACCTGAGCCTTCTGTCTGTGTTCCAGTAGCGTCTTGTCGCGTGGTTCAAGGCTCGTTTTCCTAAGGTTTAGCAAATTGCTTCTTATAGGGAGAAGTGTACGGGTGCGGTGATTTATTAGGCGTTGAGAAGGGCTGCATCCCATTCCTTGGGTTACGATGTGAATATGTACTCCCGTATGTCCGATGACGTGCCTGGCCAGAAAACATTCTCTGGCTTGCCGTAGACATCCACCAATGCTTATGTGCAATGAGTTAAGTGCGCGTTTAATCTCACTCCGAAAATTGAAAGGAATGTGTACTCGGTAACCTTTAAATATGAGACCATCTTGAGCGGGCATTTCCTTACGTAGGTGGAAATGTGGGTGTAGCGTAACTGGAATATTTGTTTTATTAGACAGCCGCCCCTGTAATATGGTTTTCTTTAGCTGATCACATATTTCGTCCTGGTCTGTTGCTCTGAGAATCTTTCGTCACGGATTGGAAGGAAGCTGACTATATTCACATGCTCAAGCTCGTGACTGTGATCGCTTGTTTGCAATGTACATGTGCTTTCCTTGGATATATATTACGTCGATGTTGTATTTTGGGGTCCGTAGTAACATTCCTTTTAGATGCCTTGGTGTTTTTAGCGAGGGATTTCTTTACTATGGCCTCTAATGGTTTATGGTCAGTGTAAATTTCTGTTCTTCTACCATAGGTGCATTGGTGAAATTTCTCCAATGAGAATAGTATTGCAAGTATTTCTTTTTCAATTTGTGTGTAACTCTTTTCTGTCTCAGTGGGGGATCTGCCTGTATATGCGACAGGCTTACCTTGCTATAGTAGTGCTGCACCAAGTCCTTCTGAGCTTACATCACAGTGAACTACAAGAGGTGCGTTCGGGTCGTAGAAACTAATTACTGGATCGCTTCATTTCTGCGAATGCCGCGTCATGTACACGAGACCATGTCCATGGAACATCATTACGCGTTAGTCGTCAGATCGGCTTTATGACAATGGACGGTTGGGGCAGAAATCTTGCCAAGTAATTCACAGTTCCACACAGTCGCTGTACTCCATCCACCGAAATGAGTGGTTGCAACTTGATGATTGCATCAATTTTAGCAGGGTCTAGTAGTAGGCCATCACGAGTTACGAGGTGCCCCATGAAGCTGATTGCTGATTCCTTTAGCTGAACTTTTTCTTTGTTCAGTTTGATTTTCTACTTTCGGCAACGTTGTAGTAGCAATACTCAAATCATGGTCTGCTGATGCTTGATCGAGTTCGACTCCTGAATCAAATACCCCGCCCAGAGCAAGGCAAAGACGTTTGTGAAATATTTCAGAACTTACACCTTTTAAAGGGGAGTGTGAGCCATCGATATCGCCCGAAACATGTCTGAAATGTAGTGAGGTAGCTGGATTCATTGTCCAATATTACATGCCAGTAAGCTGATGCCACGTCTAACTTGGTGAAGTATTTTGCATTTGTTAGCTTTGGTAGCACCTCATCAATGGTTGGTAACTGGTATCATTCACGCTTCAGTGCTTTGTTCAGAGGTTTGGGATAAATACAGATACGAATTTCACCCGTGTTCTTTGTTGCGGTGAGCATTCTGCTATTCCAGTCTGTAGGTGCATCAACGGGAGCGATAACCTCTAGTTCCTCTAGTTCCTTTTTAACTTGATTGATCATGGACACTGCCATGCGTCTTGCTGCGGCAGTATGCAGTGTTGCAGTTTCATCAACTTGTAAACGCACCTGGCCAGATAATGATCGTACTTCGCCACTGAAAACATCTGCATAGTTCGTTATCAGCTGCTTACTGAATATTTTTGTCATATTTTGGTGGTTGTGCAGCACAATTTGGCATTTTCAAATGGACGCTCCTTCCGTCCCATTCCACATTTTGAGTTTCATGGTAGACGCTTGCAAATAGGTGTTACGTACATATTTTTAAGGGATTACATTCTCTCTCTCTCTCTCTCTCTCTCTCTCTCTCTATATATATATATATATATATATATATATATATATATATATATATATATATTCACTGTCACTCGAAGAATTTGAAAAAACATTTTGTTTAGTCTTAACCTCTGTTTTTCCTATAGAATGCTTCCTCGGACATTTCTAAGCAAAATGGTTTAAAAATTGCAAAATTTTCATTTTGGGCCCAACGCAGGACATGCTTCTTTCCGTTTTTCGCGTGTCTTGCCACATAAATTACAGTCTATTTGCCCGTTTACAGTATTTATGTTTGTAACTTTGTTTTTGCACTCTGTTTATTTCATCTGTCACGTTCAGGTCTCTCATAGCTTTTAACTGTATAGTCGTAGCTTCACAACTTCGACATATGTCAATACATTTTTTCGAGATTTAGTGTTGAAAGCTGTAGCATTCTTTTACGTACCTAGTTGTCTCTTACACCCAGCACTATGCGTTCGCGTAGCAAAGAAACGTGTAAACATTCACAAAATTGTAAGACTTCGCTAAGTTACGAGGCGTAGTTACATATGAATCAATGTTCTCACCTTGTTCCTGGCATCTTTTATTGAAGACATATTGTTCATACGTCTCGTTGGTCTATCCGATATAATGTTGATTAAACTTGGCTATTACTGTGTCCAAGTCACTTTTGTTTTCCGTTGAAGCGAATTGAAAACCGTTGTAAACTATCAACGCGTCTGGTCAGAGAGCGTGAAGAAGTAGTGCCGTTTGGTATTCCTTATTTTGTTCAGGAAGTTTGGTTACGATAGTGTAGTTATTCCACATCTGTTTACACTACAGAGCTTCCATCTTTCTAAAGCATTAGTCTTGGTGTCCAGCTTGCCCGGTGATATGTTTGACTGAAATCTTTCCACCATTTTCACGCACGTGGTCACTTTCTTCGCCGTTTATCGTCACTCCAAATACCAGACACCACTGAAACAGCTTACGTAGGACTGCCTTTTATTTATTTATTTGCAATTAATCCACATTTGCAGAGTTGTAAAGCGTGAATTACTTCCTTGCTGCCACCATGTTACATTAAGTCATAGAAAACAGGATAGAGAGAGCCGATACGAAACGTGACCAGCGTTTAGGTACCGGAAGAAAGAAAATGAGAAAGGGATTAGGGGAAAAAGGGATGTATCGGGGAGCAAGCATCACGTTCCTTAACGAACATGCATTAAACTGTAATGCAAAAGGAGTATACATTAAACAATTATGTAACATACTCTGTCAAAAAATGACAATGATATTTTAAGTAAATTTCCAATTAATCTTTTATTCATAAAATATGAAAAATCTTTTTTGGCGCTTATTTATTATTCCTTAATATTATTAAGCGAATCAACATCAAGCAATATTTTATTCCACATTGAATAATTATTTCTACGTCTCCAGATGTTTAATTATAAGAATTTGTAACAATCATAACGGAAGAATGTTACTCTTAAAATCATTGAAAGTAAAATCAAACATCCAAAGAAAACTAGCACAAAACAAAAGAAATAAAAAAGCAATGTGTTAGCAAACTGGTCTCATTATTTAGCAATAAGATGATAATTAATGATATAGTAACACAAAGCATTCCCGCTTCAAGTGATTAATATCTCGTTTTACCAAAGCGGAACAACTTATTACCAAGTAATGAAAGCAATCAGACCGATAAATATATAGCCAGATTGTGTTTTATTCAAATAATATCAACAAACAGTTGTCGACTACTTAGGAACACGGGAAACTTGACAAAACTTGCCTGAATTATTGAGATGAGAGATTATTATTATTATTATTATTATTATTATTATTATTATAGGCTTTACTATCATCATGCTCATCTTGTTTGTTATACTCACAACGCTTCGGTAGTTGTACACTCCGGCCTTCTTCATTTGCCTGTCTTTATACTTGGTAACCTTCTTAAAATTTTGAAACGAATTATTTATTCAATGCACAAAATTCCGAAATCCTATGTTGATTTACGATATACAGTTTTCTGGGTTCCAGACTGTATCAGATAAAAATCTGATACAGTCTGTCTACCATGCATAAGAGGCACATCAGAAAAAATTAAATGATATGCGGTGCATACAACATTAAGGCGGTATCTAAAAAAAAGTTCAACACTTTGGAGAACGAAGGCTCTGTCGGAAGAAAACATGACAAAGACCTGTATGTATTCCATCCCATACAGTGGTGGCAAAGAATACAAAGAAGGAACTAACCGGTCCTTAAAAGTAAAAGCGGAAGAACACCGAAAAGTAGTTATCGAAAGAGAGACATTAAAATTAAGCATGGCTGATCATATATAAAAGAAAAAGATAGTCATCAACCACCATAGAATTGGCGTCAAAATAATAGAAAACAACACTAGAGAATAAAACAACTGAAAAACTCGGCGTACAAGTAAGACATTGACAATCTCCTTAGAACAAACATAGAGATGAATACCATAGAAATGAATGCGTTGGTTAAAACATATCGAATTTTCTAGCAGTTATGAATTCAATCCTTGAATCTTTTGCTACTGAAAAGTCTCATACTCTTGTTCAGTAGAAGAAACGTATATAGTGGCGTAGGGCTTAGGAGTTAAAATGAAAATTTACCCACACCAAGAAGATTAATGAAGGGTGATAATGACGAGGAAACTAACATGTAATTTTAACAAAAAAAGATAAGGAATTTATTCACGAATTTACACGCTTGAAGTAGTTTCAGTGGCTCGTTTCAAGAAAGCCAATAAGAATTCTTAAAATCCGTAGTTTTAACGTATTGTCACGAAGAGGAAATGTTCATACAACAAATTAAAGGATCTGACACATAATAATATAATCGTGGATTTTCCTACTCGTTTCCTTAACAGATCCGAGCAACAGGCTTCTTTACATGATTTATTTCTTACCTCCTCTCCTCGTTCTTGCCGAGCTTTTGGAAACTCTATAGTATCTATTGATATTTTGTTCCAATCATCTATTAAACAGGAACCTCGTATTCATAAAGCTCCTTTCCTTTATCAGCATGCTGATTGGGACTCAGTCCATGACTTTCTTCGAGACGCCACTTGGAATGATATTTTTAACCTCCACATTGAGAATTGCGCAACTGAAGTTTCCTCTTGGATCAAAACCGGTATAGATGCTTTCATTCTTGGAAATACCAGGTGAAATCTCAATCTTCTCCACCGTTCACACCAGCATGCTCTGTTGTTATAGCATACAGGAACCACTATCTCCGGCTATACCGGCGTGACAGCTCCCATCACAACAGATTCCTATTCGATGTTGCACGTAATAAATGTAAACATGTCCTCGAAGGAGCTAAGTCCCTGTTTGTTGAGAAAATGAGGCACCGTATTGCATCTAACAAATTTGGCTCTCGTAATTAGAGGCGGCTCTGTAGTAGTGTATTAAATACTCTAAGTTTTCTATTCCTCCTCTCTTCAATCAATTTGAGGTGTTAACATCCTCTGCTGATAAAGCTGAATGTTTCACTCGTAAATTCTCTTTAAACTCTACTCTTGATTCATCAGGAGTATCCTTACCTAACTTCCTAGTTAGAACTGAGTCTCTGTTGAGTGATAACCCCTTCTATGGTTTATGCTGTCATCTCTAACCTGGATCCCCAAAAACATGTGGACCTGATGTATACCTGTAATAGTCCTTAATAAGTTTTCTCTTGAAGTGGCTCTTGTTCTCTCTAAACTGTATTAAAATGCCCTTGTTTCCCTGCTTGTTGGAAATCGTCATCTATTGTTTCAGTTTTTAAGAACTCAGTTGAACCGCCCAACCCTTCCAACTATTAGCCTTCCACCTCTTTTTGAGAAACTACTAGAGGCTCAAATCAATGTTGAATTGGTTAAGCATCTTACACCGCAGAGCCTTTTTCGGACAACCAATACGGTTTTCGTTTTTCCAGGTCAAATGGTGATGTACTGGCGATAATTGTGGAAAGAGTCTATCAAGCTCTAGATAAGAACGATGAAGCTCGAGCTGTAGATTTGGACATATTGAAAGCTTTCGACAAGGGTTTACATACAGGTCCTCTTCACAAATTGATAAGTTATGGTGTCTCTGAACAAAGTTTTGAACTGACCCAGTCTTTCTTTTCAAATCGTGAGATGAAAGTAATCCTGAACGGCCACTCTTTCAAATACTTTCGTACTGATAAAGGGGTCTCTATGGCTCTATCCATGGCCCTACTTTCATTAATGGCCTGCCTGATGGCATCATCTCTCAACTTGGTATCTATGCTGATGACATAACCATTTACTCCTGTCTCGATAGTAAGTCTGATCAGCTCGATAATGTCAAATTGGCGTCTGACGTCGAAAACAACCTTCAGTCTGTTGTTAACTGAGGCAAAGGATGTCTTGTTAATTTTAACGCCTCCAAAACTAAACTGCTCTCTATTAATCATCTGAGAGACTTCTTTCTTCTTTCCATCAGCATGGCTGATGCTAACCTCCAGGAGATTGACTCGTTGCGTCTTCTCGGGCCAACATCCTTGGCTGACATGAAGGATAAAGACTATATTGAATCCATTTCTAAGTCATCTACTAAGAAAGTTGGTTCACTGTATCGTGCTAGACAATTTTTCTCTCCATAATCTATCTTATATATCTATAAGTCTACCATTCGTCCATGGTTAAAATATTGCTACCAGATATGGTCCGATGTTCCTGCTATATATGCAGAGATCCTTGATAAAATCCAAAGAAGAATCAACAATGTTATTCGTCCTGATCTTACGTTTCGGCTTCCATCATTTTCCCACTGCCATAAAGTTACTTCCTGCGCCTTTTATATAAATACTTTCATGATAATTGTTCAGATAAGCTTTTTGCTATGGTATCTAAACTTTATGAATTTAAGTGCAGTACTAGACTGGCGACGAGGTTGAGTTGAGTTGGCTAGATGAACCCGTAAGTTCTGTGCTAACAGTTTTTTCTCGCACTTCTCGCTCCATGCTTTTCAGCCCACTTTTATCTTTAAGAATTTAAATGCAGTCAATCGCTATCTACTGTTCTCCTGCTTCCTCGCTATCTTTTGTACTCACTCCTTTGTAATGTTTCTGTTTTCTAATTCTTCCACACCCAATAACTGCATTGTCTTAGTGGCTTTACTGCCTTGCTTGGGGTGAACTTGATTTTAAATACTGAGCTTTCTTGGATTGTTGAGAGAAAATTATTTGAAGTACCCTTACCGATTAGAGACCGATAATATAATTGGCGACTGATTTTACACTGACGAGTACTTAAACGCTTGTCGCAAAGAACTGAAATGAAAATATTCACATGACTTCATACACTTCTCTGATTAATTTAATTTTTCTCCCCATTTTATATCAAAAGTAATTTCGCATAGACTCGCTACTTTCTTCCCTTCTTCTCAGCTCACCGGTTAATTTCCGTGAGAGGCAAAAATCTCACATAGGCTCGCGAATTTCTTCCCTTCTTCTTCTTCCGTCCTTCGAATTTGAAGGGAGTGGGTGAAGGAAGTTATTATTTCGTGTAAGTGAAAGGAGCATTAATAAAACTGGTGAGTATTAACTGATATATCCCCTGAGCATCAGTCTAGACTAAGTAAAGAGTTCAAAATTCCGAGAACGTCATCAAATATGACAGCAAATACCTGAAGAAGGATACAACGACTGAAACGTTGTGAGTATAACAACTAAGGTGAGTATGCTGGTCAGAATAGCAAAGCATATAAAAAGAAATAGGTAAGTAGTTATTCTCTGCTTTAATGAATATTTAAAAGAAATGTTGAGTATTTAAATATTTGTTATTCACAATTCCATTAAAAATATTTTGTTTGAAAAAGTAAATCAAAACATTTCAATAAATCTTAAATATTATCTTCCTCTTTCAATCATCAACGTATCGTCTACTTTTATTCAATAGGTAAAATATTGCACTATGTCGACATTTCGTATTATTAAGAATAAATCAAAAGCCCAATGGTTTCATTTCAGTAGTCTAACTTGGCTTCTAACTTGGCTTTGAGAAGATTTATCTTCGCTCCCCAAAACTCAACCCCTCGTCCTCGTCGTGGGAGGTGGGAACAGGTAATGCTGGTCAACGGGGCACTGGTGAAGCTGCAACTGTCTTAGCAGGTCGACAGTGGATAAAAAGTGCTCAAGGAAACAAAAGGAGATACAAACGGACTGATCAAGGCGAAAAACGACCCGGTGAGAAAAACGGACAACGAGCTAGGATTAACGAAAAGGTTGGAACCTGGAACACCTGTGGTTTGATAAACAAATAACCTGAGGTAGTTGAATTCATGATCCAACGCGAGATCTCGGTCCTGGGTATCACTGATATTAGAAGGAAGGGAACAGGAACAAAGGAAATAGACTTTATTTTTATGTGGAGCGGAGTAAACAGAGAACAAAGAGCAGCACATGGTGTAGGTTTCATCATACACCCTGATAAGGCAAAGGATCTAGTAAGCATGGAATTCATTTCAGAAAGACTCGTGAAGATTGGCATCAAAGAGAGAAATAAGGTCACCAACTACTTTCAAGTATACACACCATGGAATGACTCTTACTCTAAAGAAGAAAAAGACTACTACTTTGGAGACTCTCGGACACCATCAACTGCATCCCAGACAAAGACCTGTGCGTCATGGGAGACTTTAACGGCAGAGCCAGCGAGAGACGAATACCGTGGACAAAACACCTGGGTCCACACAGTGACCATAGAACAGCTTGCAACTACAACGGCAACCATGTACTGGAGCTGTGTGCAGAGCACGACCTTATTATCACTAATACCTTCTTCCAACATAGAGCCACTCAGATTTACACCTGGAATAAATTGAACAACATCAATACCTCATCTCAAATAGATTTCATGCAAGTAAGATCCCGATTGCGGAGCAACATCACAGACTCAAGAGCTATCCCCAACGCAGGCCTGGATACTGACCACAGGCCAATTGTCACAACAAATAGGAAGTCTAGTAACAGAAAGGAACAACCAGAAAGACTCAATATGCACAAACTTCAAGATGAAAGTGTACAAATTCTGATCAGGTGCATCATCAACGAGAAATTTGGCTCTACTGACTCTACAATACTATACATAGAGGAAGCTTGGGAAAGATTCAAGACAACCCTTCTGGACACATTAAAAGAAGTTTGCGGTACTAAAAAGACATGAGGAAAAAACAGCCTAGTGGAACAAAGAAGTGAAGGATGGTATCAGGGAAAAGAAGAGACTATACAAGATCTGGGTCAAGTCAAAGAATGAAGAGGATTACATCAAGTATAGACAAGCAAGAAGACACAGCACAAAAGTTGTGAGAACAGCAAAGGAAAAATCATGGAGATATTATGGTGAAAAACTCACCAAAAGAATTCTACACGAATGTAAAAGAAAAATGAGAGTGCGAGATGAGCCTTATGACCCCACCACAGTCAAAAATGATAAAAACGAAGAAGCTTTATATGAAGAAGGAAAGATAATTAAGAGATGGGAAGAATATTTCAAAGATTTACTGAATCCATGAGGAGTACAAGGGCATAAAATACAGTCTCGGTTTGCCCCCAGCCATCCAGATCACTCAGAACTTACCATCCTGGAAAGTGAAGTGAGAAAAGCAGTAAAAACCATCCCCAAGGACAAGGCAGCAGGGAATGATGGTATTACAAATGAAGCCATTCTTGCTTGTAGTGAAGCAGGAATACATTGGCTCACCACCATCTTTCAGAAAGCTTGGGAGGAAAGAAAATTAACAGGAGACTGGCAAAATGCAATAGTGGTGCCAATAGGGAAGAAGAAGGGTAGCAAGAAAGGCTGCAATACCTACTCACCCTTGTAGAGAAATTGTAAGCAAAGATACTTGAGCAGCGCACTCGAGTAAAAACAGAACATCTCCTGGCTTCAGGAAGGGAAGGGGGTGCACCGATACAATCTTTGCACTCCGACAACTGTGTGAGAGGGTGATGGAACACGACCAAGATCTCCATCTGGTATTCGTAGATCAGGAAAAAGCCTTCGATCGAGTCAACAGAGATGAGATATGGGAGGTCCTCGAGCAGTACGGTGCGAAGGGGCAGCTGATAGACAACATCCGGATCATGTTACACTAACAGCAGGAGCACAGTCCGCACGGCAAGTGGAACGTCTGACTGGTTTTGAGTTACGCAAGACTGCAATCTCTCTCCTCTGCTGTTCATGATCTACATGGACCAGATTACAAAAGAGGCCAATCCAGATCCTGAGGCACTCAGCGAACTCATGTTCGCCGACGACCAAGCAATGTTGAACAACGACAGGATCCACCTGCAGGAACACACTGAGCAACCCAACTCAAGCTGCAAGAAATACGACATGAAGAACAGTATCAGTATGACTGAGGTCATGACCGTCAGCAAGAGACCAGAATAACTGGACATTAACATCAATGGGACCCAGCTAAAGCAAACCAATGAATTCAAATATCTGGGCAGCATATTTACTGAAAACGATCGAGACCAGATGTCAGCAAGCTAACGCAGCCAGTTACCAACTTGCTCCACTTCTAAAACATCTCATCAACACCATTTTCCTACCAACGCTGACATACCAGTGCCAGACATGGTCCCTAACAAAAACTCTTGAGAGGAAACTGATCACTTGTGAGATGAAATGCCCGAAGAAAGCAGTGAACAAGACCAGGCGAGACAAGATCAAGAATGAGGGAATAAGAGATATGGTAGGAGCAATACCAATCATACAACACATCAAACAACAGAGAATCAGGTGTTTCGGACACCTCACTCGTATTCCTATCAACCAACCAACCCTACGAGCATACACCGTCAGGTACTCTGGCTGGAGTGCGAGAGGCAGACCAAGAAGACGCTGGAGTGACTCAGTGTCAGACACTCTCTGAACCCACGAGATATCTCTTCCTCCAGGCCACTCTCCTTGCCGCTGACAGACGATTGTGTCTCCCCCGCAACGCCTAACAGCATAAGCGGAAGGAAAAACCCAGTGTATACACATTGATACGTCTGAATGAACATACAATTTTCTTTTCGTATGCTTCGATATACGATTTTATTTTTGTTGTAAAATTTTGTAATTTATAAGAAATTTTCGCTAATGCTAAAATTCAATTAGTAATAGGCAGATTTTTCTTCATTTCTTTTCAATAGGACTCAATGCCTTATAGCAGATAGCGATGTTGACGTAACAAAAGCTTATTTAGCTAAATTAGAGCGACACCAAAAGCATTAAAGAGACGATCGAAGAGGCCGATGCAAATGTACTATCAATCCAATCAATAGTTGATCACCAAAAACTTTTTTCTTCCTCTCTATCTTCGATACATATACACATCAACGTTTACCGACACAATTGCACAGACGTATACACAGAGTAATTTAACAAATTAACAGAAAATATTTTAAAGAAAAATGAAGAAAAGATATACGTCATTTCCACTTTGCTCTGCATTTGTTGCATTGGGACCGACTAAACGAAGTACTTTTAAAAAATTTTATTTTTATTTTGAAATAATGCGTATTGAGATGATGTGCCAATGATCAATCAATCTTCTCTCTTTGGGATAAGATTATTAGAAAATGAACCGCTAATAAAAATGATGTTATGATGCTAATCTTCGAAAATGGTTACGAAGGTTTTTTCTGTAATCGTTCATACTTGATTATTGCGAAAAAGTTAGAAAAGGAAAATGTAGGCTATCAATTTTTTCCGTGTTTAGTCTTGTCTGAATCAAAGAAAGTTTCACAGGAACAAAGGTACAACAAAATAAAATGGGCCGACTATAAATCATCCAAGAAAATCTAAGCGTTCGCACTTTTGATATTTTATGTTGCAAATCACACTGACATTTTGACAGCATTAATATTTTAAGTTTTTAATATTCAAATTTGAAATAAGTTTTATTTCTTACTTGCTTAAAAGTCGCCATATCGGTCAGCTTTTAATCTAGCTCCAGTGGAGGGCTCTTGATTGGGCCTTCGGCTTGTTCAGGACTTTGAGAGTCCCTAAGTCTTTGCATATTCTCAGCATTGGAACCCCTTCTAACTGCCGTTTGATCTGGGTTTTCACTTTCACGAGACTTTCTTTTCCTCGTTGCAGCCTTGGTTCTTTTGATTGTAGTCTGGTCCTCTGTTGACGGAGATTTCTTTTTTCGGTGCATGCTGCTGTTGTATGCGATAAGCAACGATAAACTACAGAACTTAAAATTGATTGCTGCATTTAAGTATTGCATTAATATTTAAGCTTGCCTTTTAAGAGGTCAACGATAATTCTTCTGTCGCCACTTAATTTAAAGACAGTTTGATGTACGTAGGCCTTACTTTCCGTAAAAACAATTATTTATATTTCGTGGGTGACTTTCACTGGATTTCGCAATTAATTTCGATTATTCCCACATTTTATTTCCAAGTTATAAAAATTATTATCGTACAAAAAAAAATTCGTCGCAAAAAATTACGTAAAAAAATCGTAATGAAAACTTGGGAATCCAAAATTTCTGTAACATGAGACATTGAAAATTAGAGAGTTGTGTCCTTTAGTTGAAAAGTGTGACACAGCGGCAACCTGACTCTGCTTTTGTTCTCGCTCCTTAATAACGTTTAATCTTTTTTCTTATTCTTTCATATTCAGTAATCCCTTTTGTTTTTATTCAGAAGGGTACGGTTGATGTTGATCATTTCCTGTTGGTATGTGTCTGGGTTGCCCGATTTTGCTTAAACATCCCTTTCTTCACACTGAATGGATAGCCGGAATTGAATTTGAGGTATTGTCTGCTGAAGGTTGGTTTATGATAAAGGGATATATATATATACTACAGTTATTGAACATTTGTTTATTATCTCAATTGTAACTATAATTACCAAAGCTGATACACGTTGATAGGATTTTCAGAGATACAGTATTTAAAACGGATTTTCCTTGTTATTTTTAAAGATTTCCATGATTTGTTTTCTTCGAACCAGACTTGCTCATATAGGATCCAGATCCTATATTGTTCTCAAAACTTAAAAAAATAACAAAACATAGGCCCCAAATCAAATTACACAACTAACGTAATTTGATTGGTTCAAAAATATCACATGGCATGTCGTCGATTACGTCCAAACGTCTGACCTTAATTTGATCTGATCAAAGGTACAGTTGCGCCAAAATGTTAAAACATTTTCTGGGGCCTGTCACGTGACTTATATTGCTTATCTAAACAACAAACAATTAAAAAAAAAAGACGGTGGGGAAAATCAGCCAAAAAAAGCTACACGCTATGTGATGTCACTCATCCTAAAATAACTTTCAACTGAAGTCCAGATTATAAGTTAAAAATTCTTTTTAACATAACCACAAACACAAGGTAAGTCACACTCACTCACGCTTTTTTTCCACAAACTTTGAACTGTTTATTTTGAATACAAACAATATTAAATTGAACTGAATTTTTCAAAATTCACACAAATTACCCTACAACTTGCAATCTATCAAACTAGAACATTACTTCATACAAAATCTAAAAGACAAGTTTATTTCACCATTTTAAACAATATTCATAACTGTTGTTTTGTACATTTGTTATATAAGCATCTATTTATTTGTTCAATTTTTCTTGTCTGAATTTTCTTGTTTCTTCTTCTTGTCATTATTTTGTGGCATTGTATCTAATGTAAATTAGTGAGGGTAATTGACCCCCACACTCTCGATTACCTCAAAAACAAAGTTTAAATAAGATTGCTTCGCAATATGAGACGAGGTAAAAATCTCAGAAGACGAATGGTTTTTCAGCATAACAAAGCAGCATTGAAAGTTCTTAGAAAAGTGTTTGAAAAAGGGCGTTTCTCCAAACACACATCTTTGATGAGAGAGAGAGAGAGAGAGAGAGAGAGAGAGAGAGACTTCTTGGTTAATTTTGTTTAGTGGCATATCAATCTCTATGGATTATTTAATGCCAAAATGTAAATATTTTTAACACAATTTTATGGCTTCAACTAAATATGTTTTGAACGCAATTGTATGCCTTCAATTATGGATAAAATATATTGTTGGTCATTTTACTTTATAAACATGGACGCGTGTATCTATGTTTTATAGACTATACAAAGGCATTCGACAAAGTACGCCACAAGGATCTGATGGAACTGCTCAGCAGCCTTGATATATTCGGAAAAGATATTAGATTAATCAAGAACCTATACTGACAGCAAACGGCATGCATGCGCATTGAGAATGAGTTCAGCGAATATACAAAAATAGAAAGGGGCGTAAGGCAAGGATATGTCTTCTCACCGAACTTATTCAACTTATACTGCGAGGCAATTCTGAGAGAATGGGAGATCCTACCGGGATTCATCATTGGCGGCCACAATCTTACCAACATAAGATACGCAGATGACACAGTACTGAAAAGAAACTACAAAACCTCCTACAGAAGGTGGCGCGGGAGAGCGAGAAGAAGAGACCAAGCATAAACTACAAGAAGACAGAATGCATCGTCATCAGTAAAAGGATGAGCCGGAAATGCGATTTGCAGGTCGGGTACACTAAAATCAATCATGTGCGGAAGTTTAAATATCTGGGAAGTGTTTTGATGGAGGACGTTAGGTGCGACGCTGAGATCCGAAGACGGATTGGGATGGCCAATGATGCATTCCAAAAGCTGGGCAGAGTACTGCGAGACAGGAGGATTTCTTTGGTAACAAAGAAAAGAGTACTTAGCTGCTACGTGACATCTGTCCTCATATACGGCAGCGAATGTTGGACGGTCTCCTCAAAGATGAAGAAGAGACTCGAAGCAGCGGAGATGTGGTTCTATAGAAGGATGCTGAGGATATCATGAACCGAGCGTATGAGCAACGATAAGGTCTTAGAGAGGATGCAAACAAGGAGGAAGCTTATACTATAAAGAAGAGACAAATTAAATTTCTGGAACGTAATGAGAAAGGAGGGCTTAAAGAATCTGATACACACAGGTCGAATAGAGGGAAAAAGAGACAAGAGAAAGCAATGCATAACATACCTGGCGGACTTAAGCAAATGGAAATTTATTGAGAGCCACAAAGGATAAGGAAAAGTGGAGAGACATGATCGCCTCCGTCCTGAAAGGACACGGCACATTATTAAAAAAAAAGAATTTCTATATTTGCTATAAAAATGTATTTTTATACTTTCACGGTGTTTTGTTTTTGTTTGTGGGTTCACTATTTTCCAATAACACGTGCTAAGTGTCAGGGTGGATACTGGAACAAGATCAATTAAGAGATGGTTCCACGCTCCTCCAAGAGAAATAAAAAAAACGATATCCGTTAATTTTGTATTAAAGCTTTACTTTTCACTTCTTAAGTTATATTCTTTTAAAGAGTAATGATTATCTATATTTTTATTAAAAGAATTATCTTGTCACGAGTATTGATTAGAGGGAGAGAGATAGACAGCGAGAGAGAGAGTTCACACTGTCTATATTTATAAACGATCTATCTCCGATATTAAACAGAATTTTTTGTAAATGCTTATATATATATATATATATATATATATATATATATATATATATATATATATATATATATATATGCAGAAAAATAGGAAAGAACACGTTAGGTAAATAATCCGGAGTTCCTTAGTATTTTAGCTTTTATTTTTTAAAAGACTGCTCCATACAGAAGTAGAGCTTATATTATAATATTTCTTTTTAAAATATGATTCCTTCGCTATATAAGAGTTCTCATGTTTCAAAAGCGAGAGCCGAGACCCTTAATAGGGAGAAGTTTATGTCAGGTTATATTGGGGTGCCTATTTCAAGTCTGATAGTAGCGGTCGACGTCTAGTTGGTCAAAAAGGCATTTTTATGGCCTTGCGGCGGGTCGTTAAGTATCGAGAGGATTCTGTTTCATTATTATCTGTCTATTAATCTGTTTATTTATTTGTTCATTCATATGGCTATTTTCTTTTACAAACGTGTTGAAATGTGTGTATATATATATATATATATATATATATATATATATATATATATATATATATATATATATATATATATATATATATATATGAGGAAGGGGGATACGTAAATTATGTCTGTCTGTTTAATTTTTTATTGTATTTTTCCTATTTTTCGAAAAAGTTGTACATCCAAATCAAAATTGTGGATACACTGTCCAAAGTTTGTATTTTTGTTCTGTTTTTATCCAAATACTTTCGACTGTCTCACTCATCAAGAATTAAATGTTGTCAATGTAGTAGACAAGATATTCATTTGGCTATATCCCGGCATTTTGGAAAGACACTACATTTCAAATTAAAATACAAGTGAATCGTATGGTGATGTCATATGTGAAATGGTTTCACAGAACTTGACTGCACTGGAAAAGTAAATATTTTATGCGTAGTATTAGTAGTAGTATTTTATGTGCATATTAAATATTTATACACAATTTACAATACCGTCTAAGATATTTTTTCATGCGAGTGTTTCTTTTGTATAATAATAGCTTCTAGTATTTTGAGTTTAGAGGAATGTTACATGTCGCTTTGCTTTCCTATTTTCATGTTTTTTTTAAGCCGTTTCAAGTTCTGCATCTGTAAAGTTTCCAGGTTTAATGTCAAGGGGGTGTTCAATGATTTGCTTGACCTCAGTATCTAAAATGTCAAGTACATTCCCCAAGAGATTTTTAAAATGGTCTTGCCATTTATTCAAACTTTCAGCCTGACTATTGGCCTTTAAATTATTTATTTGTTGATTTTCTTCTACTGATCTCGTTGACAGTTTTCCAAGTAAGAACAGATTGCTTTTTGGCAGCAGCAGAGTTGATGAGCCGATTTTTTTCCTAAATGTATTCGGTTTGTTGATCTTGAGTTCTTGAGATGAGCAAGCGTTACGTTGAAGTCTCGAATAGATTTAAGTGATGGATTTGAATTTCTTATGGCGACTTTTTCTTTCACATTAGCCTTTTGTGATTTAATGCTATTTGATTCCCAAGGAAGCTGTTGCTGATGCTTAGGTTTTAAGGGTATGACAGCTTTTTCATGAGAACTAACAATATTATTGTATGTTGTATTAGAAAATGGTTCCTCGGCATCTGCTTGTAGTGTTTCAAACTTATTCCTGAGAGCAATGGTGTACTGATCTTTGCAGTGATCGTTTGTTGTTAGAAGAGACCAATCATACGGTGGGAAGGCAGACTGCTTTGTCTTATTGTCTCCAATGCTAAGTCGGATGGTGAAAAACACAATTCGATGGCCTGAAGATACTTCTTAAAATGTGTTGAAGGCTTAGCAATTCCTTGTACTGTTTTTCCACTACTTGTTATCGGGATGTGACCCAGTTGGGTTTTTGTGTCATTAGTATGGGTGAATGTCCATTGTTTAGAGCTCTTCTTTTGAAATTTGGGGGTCGGGCATATAGGATTATTTCCTGCATAAAGTCTTCGAGAAAGATCCCATTTCTGTTGGAGGACGCATTATATTCAAATTTGCGTACGTCACTGACACCAACCTAAACATTCGTATCCTCCCTGCCAATAATCAGGAAGTTATGGTTTGGGATTTATCTGACAAGAGAAGAGAAGCATTGATAGAAATATGTCACCTTTTCTTTGTCGCTAGAGTTTGTTGGCGAATAGCAGGAGATGATGGTCGTGATAGAGTTGCCGTTGAATGATGATTCTGGGTTCAATTTCTTCAGCGTTCACGAACGCCTTATGGGCTAGTGGACTGAGTAACATGCCAACACCGCCAATGGTAGTACCTGTGGATTTTTCCCAAGCCGAGGCTGAGATGAAGATCCAGCCTTTCCCAAAACAGCGATGTTTGAGTTTGACATCAGGATGAAAATAGAAGTGTTCCTAAATGCAGATGTTGATATTCAGTTCAATGGAAGATAAACCAAATTCAGGCAGCTGATTTATAGAGTTAAGTGTGCGGAAGTTTGGAAGGCCCAGGATTTCAACAATATTTCTACTCCAACTCTGTAAGGCCACATAATGAAGTAGAAAGATGGACAAAAGGCTGCATACTTCCTTTCCCAAAGAAAGGAGATCTAACAGCGGCAAAAAGTTATAGAGGAATCACACTCACCTCCATATGCAGCAAAAAATGACACAGAATTCCGCCCTAATGACCTTCCGACCTGTGATGGTTAGCGTGATAGATTAATGAATGTCCGAGTTAGCTCGACAGAATAAAAAATATTTTTTTAGTTTTTCTCTACAGCTATACGTTATTTTGATATTATCTAATATTTCTCTCTCTCTCTCTCTCTCTCTCTCTCTCGCGTTTAGAAAAAAACTACATTTATTAAATGACATAAAAAAATAATAGCACAGAATACAAAATTTACAAACCATGATCGCTCAAAATTTTGCTTTCTACACCTAACAATCAGACAAAATAACAAGTTTTAAAATACAATTTCCTTTCCCGAACTGCTTAATCGCAGAGCATTAGCTGGGTCAGGCAAGGATATACAAGTAATAGAATTTGGGGGATTTAGGCAAATCATTGGCTCTTGGGACACAATCTGTTGGCTTATGAATACTTGGATGAGTATCACCAAGGAATTTGTGAGTAGCGGCGCTATATTGAGTCTATTAAGTTTCTTCTTCGTCACCGAGGCCCGTTAGTACAGTTGATACATTTGGTATGACGCTTGCGTTGTATCGAAACGGTACGGGTTTGAATCTCGGTAGTGAATGGGCACTGCTGATGAGTCCCCAAAATAGGACGAAACGACCGTCAAGTGCTTTCTGCGTTTCGTTGAGGATTCTTCTAGACTCGATGAATTACTATAATGATTTGCCTTAATCCTCAAAATTCTATTACTTATGTAGGAACGTGTTGGCCTGTACGGGTCTCTAGTCTCTGATTGGCCCTCCCTATGTATTCAGCATTGCACTGACATTTAATTTATATACTAAGGAACTATTTTGTAATCCTTACAAAAGAAGGGAACACCGAACGGTCTCAAAAACAACACGCAATTCTACAGTCATAAATACAGTTGTTCCTGCTAATACAAGGGCAGTCGTTATGTGCATGATTCAGCAATCGGTCAGCACCTGTTGGACAACCCAGACTGTGCTCATAAATATAAGGATGATTTTTTCACCATTTTGCACAGAGCTAGATTCGCTCATCATTTAAAGATTCTAGACGAGGTTTATATTACAATGCACAAACCAAACCTGTGTAAACAAAAAGATAAATTTATTAGCTCATTACGGTTAGTTGAAGATGTGTAACATTTTTTCTTTTTTTTTTTTTTTTTGCTCACTCAGAACATTTATCTTCTTTTTATTCGTGAATTATTTTACTAATAAATTGTTTTAGTCGTTTTCCGAAATGTCCCCACTTCTTTTTACGTCTCGTGAATATCATCTTCTGTCTCGTCGCCATTACACCAAGGTTATCCTTCTGGGGATGTGTTGATTGTAAGAATTCTAAAGAATGTCATTGTACCTTTTTAAGTCATTTATTTGGTTTGTATATATATATATATATGTGTGTGTGTGTGTGTGTGTGTGTGTGTGTGTGTGTGTGTGTGTGTGTGTGTGTGTGTGTGTGTAAAATAAATACGAATGTCAGTGTGTCACACTTTTTCAGCTTTACTCCAAGAGGATGTAGCACAACATATACCATTTTAGAATCTGTCCGACTCTGAGCAAATTAAAAACATTTCAGGCCGGATCTGGACCCGCAATCATGAACTTTTCGATTAATCAAGTTTTCATTACTGCGATTGTTTTCGGCGATTTTTACGTGAATTTTTTGCAACGAATTTTTTTGTGCGATAATAATTTTTATAACTTGGAAATAAATTTGGGAATAATCGAAATTAATTGCGAAATCCACCGAAAGTCACCTGTGAAATAAAAATAATTGTCTGTACGGAAAGTAAGGACCTACGTATGTGATTTTTGTTTGTTTGGGGTTTTATGGCATATCAACCACAATGGGTTATTTAATGCCAGATCCAGTATTTATTAGATATATCAAAAACGTATAGCTGGCAACATCATTGTTTCAAAAACGTATAGCTGGCAACATCATTGTTTCAAAAACGTATCCCTGGCAACATCATTGTTTCAAAAACGTATAGTTGGCAACATCATTGTTTCAAAAACGTATCCCTGGCAACATCATTGTTTCAAAAACGTATAGCTGGCAACATCATTGTTTCAAAAACGTATAGCTGGCAACATCATTGTTTCAAAAACGTATAGTTGGCAACATCATTGTTTCAAAAACGTATCCTGGCAACATCATTGTTTCAAAAACGTATAGTTGGCAACATCATTGTTTCAAAAAAGTGTAGTTGGCAACATCATTGTTTAAATTTTTTTCTACTGATTGACCCAAAGCCACCGCTTTCCATCACATTTTAGGGGTAAGGTGTTAGTATATTTAGTGTAGGGTTTGGGTGGGAAAGTTAATTGTAAGTTGTAGTTGTTTTGGGATGGGTTAGATGTGATGGGACATGACATGACCAGCCGATTGATCGGATCGACGGCCTTTTGGTTGGACGTAGTTTATCGTCATACCCAGGACGCGGATGTAGTTTATCGTCATACCCATGACGCTACGTATGTGAAATTGTCTTTAAATTAAGTGACGGCAAAAGAATTATCATTGAACTTTTAAAAGGTAAGCTTAAATATTAATGCAAAACTTAAATGCAGCGATCAATTTTGAGTTCTGTAGTTTATTGTTGCTGAAGGCTTTTAAGCTAGTATATATATATATATATATATATATATATATATATATATATATATATATATATATAAAGAGAGAGAGAGAGAGAGAGAGAGAGCAGGAGAGATTCAATTGTAGAAGTACTGAAAGTGTATTATTCTCAACACAACATATTCTTTTAATCATTTCACTCCCAGCAAGGCGATAAAGCCACTAAGATACTTTTTGAATGAATGATTCTTCTTAATATGTAAATATTTATTTTATTCATTGAAGCCTAAATGATTAAAATAGAAATCAATCTTCAAATAAAAATAAAAAGCTAAAATTGCATAACTTCTGCAAAGAACTTATTACTTTTTAAAATTGCTTCTTAATTTTTTTTTCTTTGAGGAAAGCGAAACTTTAATATTGTGCGAAGTTAATTCTTGCACAATTTATCTGTACGCACCTACGTTTTGGGAATATGTGAAGCAGTAAAAATAGACAATAGATTGAAATTTAATCAGTTTCGCGACGATAAATTGACTGTTCCCATTAAAAGAAAGTCAGTATATTTTATTTTATCATTTCTAGGTGACTGTTTCCTTGTACTTATGGTAGTAACAATCGCTGTATTTATTGGTTTTATTACCAATATGATTTAATAATAATAATACTGGCATCACTTACCAATTATTTTACCAACTTTGCTTCGAGAGTGGAATAACGAAATGAATATCGATTAATCTTTCACCTGAAAACTATAAAGTAATTGCTTTCATAAATATTTCTGAATCAGACAGAGTTCTTTTCTGTTCATCTGAAAAATGCACTTTGGTTTATTGATTGAATGGTTGTGTTTTCCATCACCGTAATCAAACTACAATTAACGAAGTAAACTTCTTTCTTATCTTCTTTGAAAAATCTCATGTACGAAAAGAGGAATTTTCGATTTGACTTGATTTTTAGTTTTAAATGCTAGCAACACACATATATTTATTCTAACAAAAATGTCTGCACCTACTACTGTCCTCTAAGAGCGTTATATATATGAATGGTTTATTGACAACAACTTGAACAAAAAGACAAGAAAACCAGTGATTTCGACTTCTGTCAAGTCACAAGTTTCAGTGCATATGTCCCGGAAATATGCGCCCATATGACAGAGGGTAAATTATCATTTTACAACATGAGTCATGCACTGGATTAACGAAAGTGTAAAATTCATTAGCAGAAGAAACAAAAACAACCCCGGTTTCTTCTGTTCTGTATGTGGCGAGTTTACAACAAATAACAGAAAACCGATCAACGATTTTGTCAGAAAAACTTATCACGCTTACTTTGAAGTGAAGCTGAGCTATCATGACAAATCGTGGGTCCCACATATTGTCTGCAAAACATGTCAGGAAAACTTACACCAGTGGTCTAGAGGTACTTGAACTTAAGTTTAGCATTCCGGTGATTTGGTGTGAGCCACAAAACACATCAACGACTGTTACTTCTGCTTAATTGACATTTGCTGGCCTCAACAATAAAAAACGAAAATTTGGGAACAGTTCAGCTATGAGACCTGTGCTACACTCTGATGAAATCCTGATTCCTGTCTTCAAAGACTTTACATCCAGTGACATTGAAGAATTGGACTATGATGATCGAATGATTTCGTCGACATGGGCGAGAATGACAATGGCAATTATTTTGAAGGATTATCTGAACCGATAATGTTTGATCAAGAGCTGAACGATTTAATCAAGGATTTGAGTTTATCAAAAGAATCGGTGGAACTTAGCTTCAAGACTAAAGGTGAAAAATCTTCTTAAGAAAGGAACAAAAGTTAAATTTTATTGTAATAGAGATGCTGAATTTGTTTCCTTCGTGAATCAAACAAACGAACGTGTATATTGCAACGATATCGAAGGGGTTTTGCTGCGTCTTCGTATTCAAGACTATGATACAAATTTATTGAAAGCGTAATTTAAAATTTGTTTTACGGTACAATAGCAATGAAACCGCATCGATATCAATTGGACAATCCACAAGGTTAAAAGAAAAGCATGAACTCCTCAAGAAGGTAATGGATAGAATAAATTACTTCCTTGATAATTGGGTGATTTGTGTTTACCTGAAAATGGTTAATTTTTTACTTGAGCAGCAATCCGGCTACACAAAGTTCTCATTCTTCCTTTGTTTATAGGAGAGTAGATTCAGAGATCATAACTAGGATAGAAGATAATAGCCGATCAGAATAGAAATGAAAGTCAGAAAGAAAAATATGATAACTGATCCGTTAGCCCCCAGATACAAAAGCATCTTCCCTCCTCATGAAGCAGTTTTTTGAAAGTGTTTAACAAGAAAGTCCAATATTTTCATTACATTTGCAATGCATTTCCTGGTCTCAGTATAGAAAAACTGAATCATGGTATTTTTTATGAATCTGGCATTGAAAAACTCATCAAGGATGATAACTTCGTCTATGAATATGTAACTGAATCAAGTGCCTGGATTTCATTTGTTGTTGTAGTAAATTTTTTGGTAATCATAAGAAACGACACTAGGGAACTAGTCGACGGATGTTATCAAACTGCCGGGAGCTTGGTGCTAACAGGAGTATAAAAATACAGTTCCTGCAGATTCATTTGGACAGGTTTCCAGAAAACTGTTGCGATATAAGTAGAACATTTTCATCTGGATATAAGTCAGAGACGATAGATATCAAGGCAGATGGGCTAGAAGAATGTTGACAAATTACTGTTGGATCCTGAAGTGAGAGAAATCTGTGGTTCATTCGCAAAAATCAAAAAAGCGAAAGTTTTACCATGATTTTTAATTTATAATTTCATATTTAATCTAACATATTTGTGTTTTGATGTACTTTTCTTCTTCCCTCAGAGTTGAAACTTTATTTGATTTGCATAGTTATTCATTTTTCGATTTTCAAACAAATGGTTTAAAATAAACAATTTTCTTATTCTTGGTCATCATCTGAAGCAAGAAAACTAGATCTAAATACGAAAACTGACTATAATATTCGAACTCAGTGCCATGAAATTGTTTAAAATTAGTTATGATATCCCTTGCACCATTTGAAAAAATTGTAAACCAGTGTAATCTATGTTCTCTTCCTTTATTCGGGCAAAAAGTTTTCAATTTTAATCAATTTTCTTGGGCTGTTGAGATCAAAGTTGAACTATGCCTGTTTCTGTGAGCCTGCAGTTCGTTCAATCCGCTTCTAAGTCACCTAACTACCAACTACTCAAACCCTGTTTGTCATTTACGCTAGTAAAACCACCAACATTACATCATGTTTACTGTTTTCCTATGGGACCAAAACTTCAAGTGATACTCCTGCTCAACTTCGGACATTTTAAGCTAATCCTTAAATATTCTTTTACTGATGTTTCAATGAGCGAAAGATCGCAATTCGTCCTTCCAAAAGTAATTAAATTATCACTGGACGTGTTGTAGAGTTTCAAATACAACTCTTGGGATGTGTTGAGCTTTAAATATCTCGTCATTTTTCTATGATTTTTAGTCACGTACGTTACACATTAAAGTAAATATTCACGAACGTACTCAATGACAGTCACAAAGAAGAGAAACAAAACAATGGACTTTCATATTGGATCAACTCAAAAGTTTTTAAAATTGTCTTCTTTTATCTATTTGTCAGTGATACAAATAAAATTTTTCAAGAATTATATCTCTACTCCTGCAACAGTTGCTCGACCTTTGAATTTTTCTTCTTTATGCTTTCACTAACAAAAGTCCATTTTGAATAATTTAAAATAAATGTAATAGATATCTACTCTGACAAAAAGTAAAATGACTAAATGATTGAAATAATTTCTCTGAATTTAATTACGACGAGACTTTTCTTTCACCATCAACGTTCGCAATGATTTCTCAAATGTCAACCAAATATTGCTTGTCTTTTGTTATCACTTCGAAGAAAATATAAACGGAACGAATTAAGTGGGTACGTTTTCTATTTCCTAAACTTGAATGGGATCTTCTATTTTAAAACTGAGTAATGCGTCATTATTTGACTTGTTTTACATATTACCCCCAAAGTTATTATAATGATTAATTCCGATTTCAAATTGGTATCTTATTCTTAACTATTTTCCTTGCCTCCTGATTTTATGCTTCCCCAAAATAAGTTTCAACATTTTTAAAGATGCTTATGTCGCAGTTAGCTCCCCTTCATTTTCTTAACGCTTCACCAGGGGTCTCTCCCTCCCGGGAGTATAAATACGGGCTGACCTTTCGCCTCTGGCTCTCTTTTTCTTTCCACAGCTCTTTCCACGGCTGCGCCCACGTGCGTCCAACGGGTCTCGCTTGCGGTCGGCAACCGTCGCACGTGGTGCGAGGTATTTCCAGTATGTGAACTCTCACACAACTAGCGTTTCCCATGTTCAGGGATACGCCAAAACAAGATTCACCAAACCGTACGGACATTCCAACTCAAACACACACACAATAACTTTCCACACAGACACTAAACGTTCTATACATGTTTTAAATGTATTTGTAAATTCGTGTATCAATCTGTTTTTATCTGTTTGTTAATATATATTTGTTCGCATACATATATCTGTCTCGTTTGTTCCTTTGGACGCCATTAAAGTCCAACATTCTTTTTTGTGGCTGGACCGGCCAGAGATAATTCATCTTCTCTACTTCTTCCATTCTCACACGGCCGGTCCACTACACTTATGTCTAACAGCGAATGAGTTCTTCAACTCTAAAATCAACGAATACAAAAACTGATTTGACAAACGATTTATAAAATCAATCAAGTCTTTCGCATTTGCTCTGTTAAGACAAACGTTGGTGTTTAACTGTTCAATAAACAAAATGATACAAAATCTTTTCCGTTTTATTCTGTTTCTCACGGAAGCTACTATTTCAAAAATTCATGAGAAACGGGTTGCGCATTTCTCTCTCACTCACACACATTTTATTTTGGTTTTTATGTGACCCCTGTTTACTTTAGTTTCTTAGTCTCCCAATAAACAACATTGACGTTCCTGATATCATATGTGACACAACTCTTTTCTATTTTCCGACCTGGCTTTGTATCAGTAATATTGTGACAACATTCCAGAAGTGATGATCGTCTTTTTTTTCTTTTTGTACATGATTCTATATTTATAAGCTTCTTCAAGTCTTACAATGTGGTGAACATTGTTTCAAAGTCTTTTGCTTTTAAAATGTTTTGATATTATACATTTATTTGGCTCTGTATTTTTTACAGAGATTTTCGTCCTTGTCAAAACACGATCTTATAAAACTGTGTATATATTTACTAAACTAAACTTAGATTAGCACAAGGTAAAATGATGGGGTATAGGAGAAAGAGAAAAAAATTTGTTTTGCCAAACTTCCAAGTGGGCAAGGCGTGACTGTTTTGAAAATGAGCATACGAAATTCTAGTTTTTAACCGGATTCGAACATCGACTGATGACGCTAGTGGGAAATATGTAATGTAACTACTTCAGCCAACAAACCAGACTTTCTTAGAAAAACCTTGTCCTCATTTCTATTAAAACTTTCCTGTAAATGGATCATTTCACACTGACAGTCGTGTGTTTTAAAATATTAAATCAACCCAGTTATGCTATTGTTAGGTTAATAACACATCAAACAAAATATGTTTTCAAAGAAGTCAGTCAGTGAGTCAAAATTCAAACATAACTTTGCGATTTACTTCTCTTGCGTATTGAAATTTGAATTTTGTTGGAAAAAAAATGTAATTAAATACATTACTCTTGAATTGCTGTTCCAGACATAATCATTTCCATACCCAAGATATGATAACACTTTGTACATGGGTGGAAAACAGACAAGGCTATGTATATATGTTTGAAAGAAAACACTTTATATTCACAAAACTTGAATGCAACAATAATTTATTCAAACAGTGAATAACATAAACATTATATGGAAAAGATAAGTAGTTAATGTCTTACTTGATAGTTGTCTAGGACATGAAAAGCGAGGTAAATTGAAGTCTAGCATGCTGCTCTGATGAACTTGTTGCGGACACCCCGGAGGGGGGGCAATGGCCCGGACGCCCCCCGTGTCGTAGATGAACGATGTCACAGGGAGCCCGCCACATTTTTACTTTGTGATCTGACCAGGTGAAACAATATGGACAACAGAACGAAGATGTGTATGAATTAAGCAGGGGTTTATTACATGAAAGAGAATAGGATGTATATTGGTATTGTCGGCGGTTGGTTGTTGCTGATGCTCCGGTAGAGTGTGGTTGCTCCGGTCGGTGTCGACGGTTTTGACGATTGTTGATGATTGCGTGGCTGCTCCGGTCGTGTCAACGGGATTGGAAGTTGATGATTGCGTGGCTCCTCCGGTCGTGTCGACGGTTGGAGGTTGATGATTGCGTGGCTGCCCCGGTTGTGTCGACGGTTGGAGGTTGATGATTGCGTGACTGCTCCGGTCGTGTCGACGGTGGGAGGTTGATGATTGCTTGGCTGCTCCGGTCGTGTCGACGGTTGGAGGTTGATGATTGCGTGACTGCTCCGGTCGTGTCGACGGTTGGAGGTTGATGATTGCGTGGCTGCTCCGGTCGTGTCGACGGTTGGAGGTTGAAGTGAGTGCCGAAGAACCTTCCGTAAATAATTACTATCAATAGTGTACGGGAAAGGTTTGTTGGTCGTCGCAGGTGGGCTTTGGTCGTCAGTTCGTCTCCAAACGAAATTACAAGCGTGCAGGGATCATGGTGGAAAGGTCAAGGTTGAAAAAGGCCGTTCTCTACCGCCTTTAGTGAGCGGCCAAAAGCGGCTGCGATAAACTAAACTCCTACTAGCGAGGCGACATTTGGGATGTACTTAAACTATAGCCAAGTCAAGGGCTGATAATTTAATTTTGCAACGCGACAGTCTCATCATTAATTGCATGTTGAATTATGAATGTATATATATAATCATTGATTTTTGCAGCGACGAAAATGATTTGTAATATTTTGGCGGAAAAGTCGGCCGTTCGTCGCGTTCTTCCTGTTTTAGTCTGTCAGAGTGTGTGTGATTGAAAAAGGGATAGATTCGTAACTTTGTTGATTAGCACCCAAATGACATCATCTTACGGGCGTGAACCAGCCGTCATAACAACAGCTGAAGTATTTTTAACGCACGTCTCCGAAGAGATGATTTCTAAAGATTACCAAATACTAACTAAAAACTGTTTACATTTATATATGGTTGTCACTTGATATCTCAAATAATCAGTGTTGAAAACAACTTTGCAATGTCGTTTTAGGGTTTTTTTAAAAATTCAAGGATTCATTAACATAGAATCTCTTTAAAAAATGTTAAATTTTATAAACACTTTTGAAAGAGAGGTGCCTTTTTTTAGCACCACAAAGCTTTTTTTATTCTTGACATTCCCTCTTCGTCGATGTCTTCATCTTAAAACAGATTTCAATTCTAAGCGTAGATAAGTATTAAATTATTATGGAACTGATTAAGGATTTGGGACTTGAACTTAGTAGAATATAATCATTTTTCACCATTTTTTTAACATTACGTGACGTAATACGAATTAAAGAAGTTTCTTTTAGGAAATAATACCAGCTGTGAGCAACATTTTCACCCAATTGAGGTTTGCGTTTTTGAGCACCTGTAATGGTTAGCAGCTAGTCTGGTTGAGAATTATTTGTGAGTAGTTAGTGAGTTTTATTCTAAGTGCCTCATACTTGTGACCTTAGGTGAAACTAAGCTAGGCTTATTATTAAATAGCGACAGAAATGTGCATTGCTTTGCAAGTACAACTTACTTGTAGAGAGTGAAGGAGTGATTAACCATGAGGTCTTGTTGGGGATTGTTATGAGTTTGATTTATCAGAAGGTTAAAATGGTAAGAAGGCTAGATAATGGGTGTGTTCAACAATATTAATCCACAACAAATATAAAAAGGTGAGCATTCAAAACGAATCAATTGCAAGGTAATTCAATAAGAAACAACGGTATTTTAGGTTTCAATAATAATAACAGACTTTTATATAAATTTATATACATATAGTGAACTTGTGATTGAATAATGCAAAGTATATTTATGTATTGATTTGATGTCTTAATAATTCACAGTTCAAGATTGTTCATGTATTCAAACAGATTAAATTGTGTAGAATAAAAAATGTCACTTATGTAGAAATAAATGTTAGTTTGTGTGCGTGATTAAAATAGGAAATAAATATCTTAAGTCTTCAGGAGTTGTTCACCTTTGACTGGTTTGAATTTATCTGGTTGCTGATTACAATTTCTATTTTGGTAGTGTATATTATCACTTTTCTTAGAAATTCGTAGATAGAGTTTGAGAGAGAAATGATGATTACTGAGTCAGCAAGTTGACGCGCGAAAGGTTCTTTAAGGTCAGTGTAATGACGCGTGGATTTGTTTAGCATCTCTCGGAGGTTGTGTGGCTGACTGCTTGAACTGGATCGAACGATCCTATTTATTTATTTCTTGAGTCTAAAATCGGCTCCAGAGCGGGAAAGTAGATTTTAAACAATTGCTACACATTTTGTGTTGTCTTGACCAATGAATAGTCGAGATTTAAAACGTGAAGTGCTGATTGGCTAAAACTGGTTTGGTAGAAGTGTATTTTAATTCAGGGTTGAGTAGTAAATATGGATGATTCTATCAGTCTGACACCTTACTTGTAAATCTCATAAAATCATTTAGAAAAAAATTTAACTATAGTTAGACTTCTCTTTGCGTAAACTACACAATACAAACAGTGAGTGTAGTAGATTCACTAAGAAAAAAATGATTTAAGTATTTTATTGTTTCGAAAACAAGTTCGAACTTTTCATTTCAATTTTCAAATAAAATGAGATGGCACTACATTATGCTAAAACTAAAAGAAAGAGAAAGAGCTAAATGAATTCAGATATTAAGTTTTAAAAGTTCCTGATTCTGTTTTTTATCTAATCCTCTGGAAAAAAAAATCAACATTTCTTAGATACGCTAGTTTTCTTTGTTTTGATTTTAACATTATTTTAAAAGAAAAACATATATTTTCTTTCTTTACGCTACGCATGTTCATAATTTTTGGAATGACACCTAGATTTTTTTCCGCATATAAAACTTATAGAATAGTCTTAGAAGCTAATGTTTCAGGGGACAAAAAAAAAAAACAGAAAATTAAGTTTTTTATGCCTTTTGAAAATTAACGGCAGTAATTTTTTTTTTTTAAAGATAAATCATAAAAATGATACAGCTCATAGATTGAAGCCACGAGGACAATTTTAGTTTTCTTCTATTTAGTTCTCAGTTTCAGAAAAAAAGTATAAGTGCTTCAGGCCAACACCAGCCCACCCTATAAATGCCGTGGGAGCATTTTTTCAAACTCACCTGAGAGCAAGCTACGCCGGTCATAATGCCATAATGAATCCGACTCTTCAATTGAACTCGCTATTGCGCTGGATTTAGAAAACAACCCTGAAAAATATACTTTTTTGTGGTGTATTTAACTTTCTCTACTATTCGATTTCAATAAACAAAAAGCTTCAATACTTCATCATAAATATTCAAAAACATTGATTAGTATTAATGATTATTATTTTAGAAAGAGTTTACCTTTTAGTGAGAAACTTGTGTGTGTATGTAGAATTTTAAAGCCAAATACCTATTTGCAACCCACAAAAATTAAATGCAACTCACAATTTCGTTATTTGATCAGTTTTTAGCAGAGATAATTCCGAATTTACATATGCGCAACTCTGCAATTTTGTGGTTAATTTTTTTTTTTAATTAGCGACTGACCGGTAATAGGGTTGTTAAAAAATAAAAATGAAATGAAATGAAATTTTAACATCAAAGATTAAAGTTGCAAGTCGACATGCAACACTTGAAGGATTTTTGCTTTTTAAATTTGTCCTTAAAGCCTTGTACACTACACACACAAATAAAATATATTCAACTTCACTTCGAATATATGAACCAAAAAAATTTAATGAGTATATAAAATGACACCTCATAAAAGAATTCAGACAAGAAGATTGTTTCTCATATTACAAAAATTCAGTTTTTAAATTTGTGGGATTTTCATGTACTTATATTGTTTGCGTACTATTTATACTTTCAGACACACATAAGAAGCCTTGAGATGTCACAACTACGATTTTCCCTGACAACACACCGTAGTAGCAGCAACACTAAATACAAAACACTAAACAGTAGGCAATAATTCAGGGCTTTTTTTATAGCAAGCACCTTGAGTAAATATTGTATCACTTTCTCTTATTTGGACGATGTGTGGCGATGAAGACGGATTTAATCTTAGTTCAGAAGCATACCTTGGTAAGTAAGTATATGAAATCATAAACTTGTTACGTTTTAAAACTAAAAGTCATCGGTTTTGAAAAATTATCTTTTCTTTCTTTTTTTTTCAACAATCCTGAATTACTTGTCTTTAGTAAATACTGTTTTTTTTTTTTTTTTAGTCTTTACTCTTTACGCTGTTCGACGTTTACTTAGCAACAAAAATGCAAGCAAAACAGTCGATACGACATTCAATTAACTTGTTATTCAAATCCCACAAAAATGACATTCTTAAACAAATTCTTTTTTTTTTATCTAATTCTGTTCTATTTTGAATTTAAAATGGAATGACTAACAAATATTGTAAGGCAGTCCTTAAGTGTGTTTTGAAAAAAACTTGTCAAAATCCTTTTCTTCTATAATATTTTTTAGGGGCGGGTATGCAAAGTGTACAAATTTTGTTTTTTATTTTTTATCATCAGAAATATGGCATTCATAATTTGCACAATCATCAACTTTTTAAGTTCTTTTTTTCATTTTGAATCACTTTTTTTGGATACATACGCAATGGATCATGGGGTGCTGAAAAGTTGTCACCCAATTCTCTTCCTAGAATTTGACCAAATATTTTTTCTTTATTAAGAGTTTCTTGGTTGGAGGGTAAACATTTCAGTACCGCATATAAACCTATGTCATCAGTTTACTTTAGCTACCCATATATAAGTTTATCTTATGTGTATATATATATATAGAGAGAGAGAGAGAGAGAGAATGTGGTTTATTCGTACCTTCAAAAGATGACAGTGATATTCAAGTAATTTTTCATTTTCATTAGTTAGTTTTCTGCATAAGTAATCTAGGATTTTAATCAACACAATTCACTGGAAGAAAAAATTCTGCTTTTTAGATCATTGAAAGTTAAAATATTCAAAGAAAGCTGACACAAAACAAAAGAAATAGTCTTGTATTAGCAACTTAATTTCTCATACTTGCTAATGAGATATTCCGTTGTTAATCTAATATATCTCATGACTAAGAAAGAGAGAACAGGCTGTGTGACTGATAAATATCTAAAGCCACATTGTGTTTCAATGTTTTAACATATGATAACCTCTTTTGCTAAATGGCAATTTTCTTATAGTTCATCAATAATCATGTATTTTCTCAATCTAAAATAAAAGAGATACAAATTAATCCAACAAATGTAATCAAAAGTTGTCCAATATCAAAAATGGGTACTGAAACAAGATGTCTAAACTTTTTATTTTTTGGACAACCAAATTCAAAACCAAGTTTTATCTCATATTTTCTACTTCACTGCAATATTTTCCCTGGAACTTAACCACATTCCCAGATGTCCTAATGTCACATGATAAAACAGGTTAGCATCTTTTCCATATGTCTTGTCCCAATAACATGGTTATGTATTGTTCTATATAATGTAGATTATGTAGTTATGTATTGGCCTATATAACAGATACTGTATCTAAAAGATACTTAACAAGAACACAATATTACTATTAGAAGATTTGAAAAATATTGTTTATTACCAAATAAGCCAATCTGGAATTTTTGATAAAGAAAACTAATATCCTTTCCAGTTAAGAATGTGAAGAACTTGAAAGTTTTAGCAAATTTGCAAAACAAGTTCAACTAAGAATTCCCGATTTCTGTTATAAAAGTAATCAGAAATGTCACATGTAAAAATGTGTTGAGGTAATGTATTAGTTTAATAAAAGAACCAAATGTTTTTCAAGAACATCATTGTAAATTGATTAGAACTTAAATGAAAAAATGTTCTGTAACAAAAGACAGACATCATTTTAGTTTAAGCTGATCCACATCACCAATTTACGTCTTTAAATAATTGTTTCTCTCTAATCTTCCTTGCTCTTTGTCACACACAGATAATGTTCTTCTCATTATTAACATTAACTCTATATATGACACTGACAAATCTTTTCATTTTCTCAGTGATGCAGGATTTAGAAATATATGGAAATGCTAACTACTTGCAAAGATTTTTTATCAAACATGAGAAAGATTCAGATTATGGGATTTGAGTGGGAGACATTTTTAAGGAAAAAAATAGAAATGACTCAAATATTTGTATTGACATTTGGTGATCATTTAAAATAGCTTTATAGCTGTATAAATATGCTAAAACAAAATTTACGAAGAAAGAATATAAATGATTTACTTTTGAAAAGAGAAATAAACCTGTAATTAAAAATGATTGATTCACCAAGAAATGAGATTTATATCACAGAAAAGTCAAATATATTACATTTTTTATTTTTAGAAAAGATAAACATTCTATATTTTAGCTCATAAGTACTACCTTTCTACAGGTTATCAAAAAGATTTGATCACAAAATGTTGCATTTTTTTAATAAAAATATACTGTGTCAACTACAAAATTTCAATATGCAATATTTAAGGATAGCATGTTCTTTTTTCATTTTTATACATCATGGCAATAACAAATATAAGAAGTGAAATTCCAATCATTCTACATAATTTACAATAATTCTAATTTGTAAACAATTTATGTTACTCTGACATCTTTTTATGAGGATAAAAATCATATCTTTGAAAGATTAGAAGAAATATGCAAAAAATAAAATGGATAAGTCCTTCTTTTGATCTTATGTGACCAAAGTAACAAAATAGTTATATTTCTTTATTGTTTACTGCATCCAAAGATTTTATTATTGTTCTATATTGAATTGCCTGACCATAATTGTTCTGATGTGTGCTTTTGCTATGATACTTCATGTCTTATGCTTCTTCAACAAGGGTCATTCTACCATTTCATGTGAGATATACCTGTACCTGTTGCAGCATTCACCCAGTCAGTTAAGTTGGCTCCCTCAAACAGACCCACTGCATCTGAATGAAAGCTGACCAGGCATAGCAGAGGTTGTATTTATTCGGATGCACAAATCCATAGTAGATGTTTCAGTGAGAATTTGTATTCACAAGCAGAGTCCCCAGTTACATGTATACACACTTTTAGGATAGTGTGATCTGATTTGAACTCAGTTCCCTTCTCCTAGACTGGTTGCCACCCAAGGCTATAGGATCCAGTCTGTCCCATTTTATTCATAGCTGGGAGAGAAGAAATGGATTCATACCTTTCCAAAGGGTATTAGCACGTAAGTGAATGTAATGAATTTGACCAGGATTCAAAATTGACTCCCGGATTCCTCAATCCGAGCCACTATGATGTGAGCTATGACCAACCTTCTAATGTAGGTGCAGCAAAGTCTGAGTAGCAAGTGGGAAAAGTGTAGTCATTGTTAAAAAGGGCCTTGGCTCAAAGTTTTTCACTTAACTGCTTATTACTGAAAAAAATCTGGAAATATACTCGCACTTTAGTGTCTTAAAGTGACATCTTTCAAGAGGAACAATGAACACTGAATTCATCTGTATGAACTGATTGCCAAAATAGAGACCAACCAAAAAAGTAAATGAAATATTTCTTTTATTGGAGTCATTTTTTCTTCTTTGTTTTTAATAATTGACTTCTAACTGTGGCAATCTCTGAGGTCACCTGGACTTGAATTTTAACAAAGAACAAAGCAATAATTTGCAGGTGGAAGACACTTGGAGACAAAAAGGCAATGATATTCAAAAAGTCGAGAAATCCAAATTAATTTTCTCATCTTTGGTTATATTGTTCTGTTTTTTTTTACTTTTACAAAAACGTGCATCTCTCTCTCTCTCTCTCTCTCTCTCTCTCTCTCTTAGCCATCATATCTTATATAAAACATGTGCATCTCTCTCTCTCATGACCATTACATCATATGCTTGCAAACAATCATTAATAAACTTTTAAAATTTTGATATTAGAGACTAGCAAATTGTGAAATATAGACAAATAAAAAAAATCTGGCTGAAAAGAAAAAAAATCTCAGTAAACTCTCTTGGGACCAAATACTAGAAACTAAATCCACAACCCCTCACCATCAAATGTAATGATTAGGAAATGAATCTAAAAGAACTTTACTGGATATCCCAAAAGGGTGGCCTTGTGGCAGACTAAGTTTTGTAAATATCTATAAACTATAAAACTTGTTTGGTTTCCAAATGAATTGAAACAGTTGTTAGGTCCGAGGGTAAAAAAGATCAAATATTTCTTAAAGTGGCCATAAACAGTTCACCATCTTTTTTTATCCACTTCAAGTTTTTTTCCCTTTGAATGCATTTTTGCTTGTCCTCATCTGAATACAGACACCAAATTAATTGTGTCTGTAACTCTAAAACATTCTCAAAAGTAAAATCTGATTAATAAAAATACCCCAGAAAAGAATGGACATTTAAAAAAAGAAAAAAAAATTAAAAATTAAGTTGAAGCATGTGACTAATTTGAGATTAAATTTATAATTGTTCTTTTGTTTATTCAGGACAAATTCGTCTCTTATAAAAAATATAAAGTGTCTTTTTTAAGTGAAAAGTAGATGGCTTTACCAAAAAGCAATAGCTAGCAAACTAGACTTATATTAGCTACTGCTGTGAGATTGATCCTCACTGGGTGCACTGCACTTATTAAATTATAACAGAGTGAGTTAAGCTTAATAAATATTCGGAGAAGTTGAGATAATGTGACTAAATTTTGAATCAGACTTATGGATAGTAATATATTTCTTTATAAGTGTTATGGTCCACAGTGATGTTCCAAGGTAGAACCAATGAAGAATAACTCGAACACAGGTATGGAATAACACAGATATATTACAAACAGAAATATGTACAAAGAAGTAGAAGTATTAGTAATGAATATCAGATTTGGTTAGAGTGAACTATGTTGTCTCGACAAGTATCACTATTCCAATGTCTTACAGTAATCGTCTGACGCGACACCGACTCTGAACCTGAACCTGAACTGAACTGCTGCTCCCTCTTGAGGCGCAGTATTTATGATGTCCGGAATATTCCATTATTCTTATGGGTAAGTTCCCATAACAAAAAGTTAACTACATTCTGATTTATTTTTTGAATATCAAAGTTTTGAGATAATTTGTTTTTAATCTTTCAGCAGGTTCAGATGGAGTATTGCTGCCATTTATGGTCTGGGGCCCCTGCGTGTTGCCTCAGGGTTCTTGATAAGATCCAGAGACGGATATGCAATGTGATTGGCCCTGATCTGTCATCTCGTCTGCAGTCGCTCTCTCACAGACGCGATGTTGCATCGCTCTGCCTTTTCTACAAGTACTTCCACGGTAATTGCTCTGAGGAGTTGCTTTCGCTTGTCCCTAAGCCTCGTGAATTTAAGCGTCCTACGAGGCTGGCATCCCGTTTCACCCCATCACCGTTGAAACTGTTAGGTGTAGACGTCTTTTCTACTCCAATAGCTTCATGTCTCACACATCTCGCCTATGGAACTCCCTTCCCTATTACTGTTTCCCTGACAAATACAATCTCCAACGGTTTAAGTGTAGCGTCAATCGTCATCTCCAATTGCCTTGATCTATCCACTTCCTGACATCTTTCATTTCTATCTGCTCTCGCTCTATATCTCCCGTAACCCCCCTACCTCGATCGACCCTCCGTCCTTCTCTTTCTCCACATCCCTTCCTTTACCACTCCTATCTGCTCTTCCTCCAACCCTTCTGTAACCCCATGCGTGATAGTGGCCACCGGCCTTGCCTGGGGTGATACGCTTAAAAAAAAAAAAAAAAAAAAAAAAAAAAAAAAAAAAAGGTTCATTTTCCAGACTTCTTCAGAACAGGCCAAGTGAATAATGAAAAGAAAATTTATTTAATACCTTTAATACATATTAGTTATATTAACATTAGATGTTATTTTTTCTTCTTTCAGAAAAGCACCAAATTCTTTTTTACTTTGAAGACTGCATAAATCAACTACTCCAATACAGAGATGAAAATCCAAAAGTCAATACAATTAAATTCATTAACGAATAGTAAGTTTCTTACTTGTGTTTGAATGTTTTTTTTTATTTGAATAAAAATAAACACATTCTTTTGTTGACTACAAAAATGAACCACAAAATATTTTGTTAAAAATTCTGAATTAGATGCTTTTACCTGAACAAGCATTGAAGCTGCAATATGGCACAACCTATAATAAAAGTACAACAATCTCAAGGCATTTATTGTGGTCCATGAGTGTTGTGCTTAAGTGTTAGGCTGACTGTTCCATTGTTTAACATTTGTGAGGGGAGAAAGTTTACATTTGTATTTCACAATGACGTCAATTTTAAATAATTTTTCACTTAGAATTAATACTTTGTAATTTATTTCTTACCTATTTCAGTTTTTATAGTTTGAAATGTGGAACTCATGTGATGTTCCGGGATTTTGAATTTATCAATGCAACTCCACATAACCGAATTTCTTTTCTAAAAATATTTTGGCAATTTTTCAAGCAAATAGGCAAAAAAGGAGGTAAGAATTATTTTCAATTTCCTAAATTTATAATTTAATCTTTTAATATCCAATTTTAATTGAAAAAGTAATTTTTTTTTATTATAATCTGTTTCTATCTTCCTACAAATAATTACATTGATTATTTGTAAGAAAGTTGTTTCTGTTCATCAAAATTTCTAAAAACATCAAATGCTGCAGAATTCCCCTCTTGAATGAGAAAAATATTCCACTTGTAGTCATTCTTTTAAACTCTTTAAATAACATTTAAGAACTAAATTTTAATTCCTTTAATTTCAACAGTTTTGCTTGAATCACAAGAATTTCTTTGCAAGATTTAAAGAAATTCATTGTATGAAATTATTGCAAATAAAGTTTTTGAATAGGGAATTTTCCAATCCCAAGTCAAAGCAGAAATCAATTTCAAATTAATTGTTGAGCAGTTTGATCATAGAATTTTATCTTTTAAAATTAATTTTATGGTATCAATAAAAGCATTAGGATTGGTAAAAACTGAATAAAAATGTTGAAAATAGATTCACTTTTCAGTGGTAGATGAGGTATTATATACACTATTTACATTATTCAGACTATTGTCCTCATCTTTGTCGCCATATTTATTACAACGTTTCCGCCGTTGTGCACTCTGGCCTTCTTCAGGTGATTGGAATGTTGAACTGAACCCTTTATTTCGCTAACTGGGGTAGACTGTTCTAGTTCCACATGCCATGTCTAATGGATGTCAGTTATCAGTTATCTCCTGTTAATTCCCCTCTCTAAGTTCTCCACTGCCTTAACCAGGTATTGAACTAACACTCTTTGGGTCCTGTCACTGGATCTGACTAATGCCTTTAGACAACTGTGCCATGTGTCATCAAGGACACATGGCACAGTGGATAAAGGCGTATGAGTTCAATACATGGTTAAGGTGGTGGAGAACTTGGAGAGGGCAATTAACAGGAGATAACTGATAACTGACATCCATTAGACATGGCATGTGGAACTAGAACAGTTTACACCAGTGAGCGAATGTCAAACTGAACACTTTATTGTGTTAAGTTTGACATTCCAACCACCTGAAGAAGGCCGGAGCATACAACGGCCGAAACGTTGTAATAAATATGAGGACAATAGTCCAAATAATGTAAATAGTGTATATAACTTTAATATTTATATATTAAGTCACGATGTATTAAGAAATATCAAACAATATCTTGTTTTTGTATTTAACAGCTTTGTATAAAAGATAATGTCATTTTTCTTATTTTTCACTTTTAGATCTATTAACAGTCCAAGAATATCATTCTTTAATCACTTTAATCTGCCCAGATCTCCCATTTGATCTTGTACAGAAAACAGCTCGGTAAGTAAAATTTCAGCTAATACTGACAACCCTGACTTGAATGAAGCATTTTTTAAAAGGACACAAGCCACATTGAAAACCCAAAGTACAAGATGCCTGCACACTTCTTATAAAATTTTCAGAATTTTTGTTAAAAGTAAATTATTGCAAAACATTTCTCTTTTAATCGTATAATAGAGAATTTGTTAACCTCAACAGATTTCTTATATGTTGTGTGAAATAAAAATGGATTTTAATCTAAAATCACAAGCAAAATATTTATAAAATAAAAATTACATGAAAAGAGCTGACAAGCTGTCATAATAATGTGAATTTGTTTTCAATGTAGATAATTTTAGAAGATTCATTTAGTAGAAAAGTTTATTCCCATATGATAGATGTTTGTAAGCCTGTAGAATTTTGTAAAAACATGAAACCAGTTAAGAAAACTTTCTCATGATCAACATCCTCAAACATTTTCCAGTTAGCAGAAACTGAGTATAAACCACTTGGTACCTGCTAATTTTCAGCTTTAAATATTAGCAAAATTTATCAAAATAAAGTCATCACTAAAATATAAAATGCAGTTTCTTGCTTCTGCCTTATTTATCTGGGTAGCTACATTTATTTAACTGGATAAATGTAGTGCATCTGGCAAATGTCTAGGGGAAAACTTCTAAGAAATATGTTTTGTCAAGGATGGTAGTTACAGACCAATTAATAACTCATCTTTTTCTGAAATTATAAAAGTAAACATTTTTTTTTACTGTAAAATAAAATTCAGTACTTAAATGAATTCATTAAAAATTCAGAAATTATTTCAATAATTATTCTGAAGTATAAAATACATTTTTGCATGCAATCAAAAATTATCAAAATGCAAAGGTGCACTCTTCAAAAACAGAGTCAATAAAATGGTTAATATTTTTTCAATGAAAAAGAGGAAGCACCAACATGAATTTAATTAATTCAATGAATCTATTTAATACTGTAATTTTGTCAATCATTAAATGTTTCAAATTTATTCATTAACTTTTTTGTAATCATTACATTCTGTATTCATAAATTGATTTTGTTCATTTATTTCTTTTACACAAAATTAACTAAAAAATGAGCCATCAAACAAAAAAGAATTTAACCCAAAATTTCTAAATAACAATGTTTATGTCTTAGAATAAATGTATTTATATCAAGATATATATATATATATATAGAGAGAGAGAGAGAGAGAGATATGGAGGGGGGTAAGTGTATCACCTGTAAGAATTACAAATCAATCCATTTTCCTGGCAATAAAATCTTGTAAGTTACACCTGCACAATATTCTCAATTGAGTGTTAACTTCCATAGACTGAATATTTCAGAAGCCTTCAAACACATTTTATATCACAACAGATTCATAGGGGAGAGCAACCATGTAACTGCTTTTTATATTATTTTTAGTAATAAAAATTGTTCAGGGTTCATTGCATTTTGGATTTCCATAAGTAAAATAAAAGGAAGTAGCCACCAATCTTTTTCAGTAAAGCCAACAACTCAGTACAGATGGCTGTTTCTTCTACTTCAACAAAGAAGCGTACTTCCTGCTTCCTCATTTCCTTTCACCCTTAAGAACAGTAAATTATCCATTTCTCTTTTCCTTATTTCTTAACAGAAAGAATGGAATTTTTCACTTTACATATATGAATATATTTTGAATTAAAATAGTGTACTAATAAGTCATTATCTTTTCACATGCCAATTTTAATGCTCACATTAAAATAATCCTTTCAACCATTTGCTTTTTTTAAAACTGTGACTTATAAAAGCAACCTTTCAAGATTACAAAGAGCCTATTACAAAATATCCTGTAATCTGATTTTTATCTTTGAACAGAAACTGTTTTTATTCATTGGATATTATTTGAAAGATGTTTTATTTTAGTATTCTTTATGATTGAGGTCACAGTAGTTTTAGATTTAATTTTAAAATAGTAGGAGATAACTAACACACACACACACACACATGTATGCAGCTACAACAATTAGCCTGTAGACTAATGAGGAACAAAATAAAGGCATTTTGTCAGAAATTTTGAGAGGAGGAATTGTCATTGTTATATGCTTTGCTAGAATTGCATTTAAGAATGAACAGACTGTCACCACTGGGTGTTGACATCAATAACCACTTTTATATTTACATACAATCTTATATTGAGCACTTTAACCCATAAATCTTGCTGGGCCTTGACACTCTCTCTGGCTGAGCAGTCTACAGCATGCTAGATTGGTGGTTTCTCCTACATGGGGGGGGGATATATATGTTTGATCCCTGTCAGAGAGCACTTCTTCTTTACTAAGTTTTCTCAAGTGTGCAGACCAATAGACATAATACACATCGATTGAAATAAAAACAGAATGTCTATTTTAAACACAGTTATCCACTAAAAATAACATTTGAATATATATATATATATAATTGTTTATTAGAAATTAAATTACATGACTTAGCATTTGCCTTAATTTACCTCAACTTTTCAGTTGGTCTGATTTATATTTATGAATATAAATAAATTTAAAAACTTTGAAAAACTAACATTTTTATTTTTGTTTATAAATACTTATTGCAAGATAAAATCCTTTATAATTTGTGTGTGCTCAATTAATTTGTATTCTGTTTGTATTTTCCCCAATCCACTTTATAATAAAGCTCTTTTGAGTATTTTAGGATGATTCAGAATTTATTCCAGCCAAATACTAAAGGCTTGCAATTTATCTAAAGCAAATCTCACTAGAAAATTCAAATTCTTACAAATAAATATGGAATCAGTTGGAAACTCTAAAAGTAATTCAAAACATTTATTAAAATTTTCAGTTAACTTAAATTATGGTGTGGACACTACCAAACTAACCCATTTTAATATTTCCTTTTTTGTTCTCTTGTTGAAAAGAAATCCAATAGTTTCATTCATTTTCTAGTATTATTCTGTTGGATGATGCCTTGGATTCTCTCATTTCATTTGCTGACTTCTTGTATGCATTTCAAGTACAATTCTATTATCAAGGTAAGCACAATAAATCAATCAACTTAAATGTCTATCTAGAAACACTTATGAAAAAAAATCAGCTTAGTTCCCCAAGGAACCTTAACCAAAAGTTGTTAATATTTATTGTTTGCTTTCTGTAAATAGTGAGTTAACTTGATTCAAGAAGTTCAAAGTGAATCATTTGAAAATCAACCATTTGCAAATACATTTTTACCTTTTAAAATACTTGCATCAGATTTTTTTAATAAAAATGTTTCTTCCATTTTATTTTCATGAATTTGAGATAATTTGAACTTCTGAAGAATGTTTTACTTTTCACTATAAACTCAATTTTTGTCAATTTTGTCACATTTCAAATTCAATATTTTTTTAAGGAAAGAATATTTCATCAAGAAGCAAAGACAAAGCCTGTCATTAAATTAAAAACTGATAAAGTGTCTTACTTTTCCTTTATATTCTGTGAAGAACTCCAAGATGGGGAAATTTTAATCATGTGAAATTTTGTTCTATGCAGATTTGAAATAAAAAGAAAATTTGAACTTCTAAAATTTAAGAATTCAGCCATTTTTTTTTTGCAGATGTCAGTACAAAAATGAAGGGCAAATAATCTTGTATTCTCATTGCTATCCTTCTCAAAGGATTATCATGGTTCTTTTCCAAGAACAATATATATGAATGAGATGATATTTTTTAAGGTAAGGGGTTGCATACATTTAGATGCACTCTCTAAATGGGATCCAGTAGCAAGATGGGGTCCAGAACAACTGGTGGAGGCTCAGTTTCAGTATATGCCCAGATGAAGCTTTAATGCAAGAAATGTCCTTCTTGTACTTCAGTGCACATGTACACCCAATAAGTTTTAATTTTATTTCCTTCTCCTAGGCTGGCTGCTACACAAGTCTAGAGCACTGAACCATCTGCTGTTCAAGCGACAAAGAGATGGATTAATGACTTTTCTAAGAGTATTAGGGCAAATTGGATGCAGAAGACAGGATTTGACCTCAGCTTGCCAATTCCACTATCCATGCTAATGCCATTATGCTACCCACACCTCCTATTTAGTTATTAAACATTTAAAAAAAAATAAAATGATAAAAATGTATTCATCTAACTTTTTAGATTATAAAATCAAAGAAAATTCAATTAAATTATCAACAAAATAAATGATAAAAAAACATCATGAAATAATTCCAAGTTACAACAACAAATACTTTCTTGAAGACTTCATATATGAACTGCAATCATTCAAAATTAAAAATAATAATAATAATAATAATAATAATGTCTTCATTCTTCACAGAATTCATTCAGAAATGTGGTGAGATTTATTCTGTCCTCCACTGTCAACGCAGTCCCAGGGATCCAGTAGTTGTTCCTACATCCGACATAGCAAATCTTCACACTGTATCAACATGTACTTCACCTCCAGCAGATGGTGTTGAAGCAATCAGCTTTCTGCGAGCAATTATGCATTTAAGAGACAAGAAAAAAATTGGGTATCAGTTAATTTCTAGTCTTCATCCTTTGTATGATTTATCAATGCACAGATTTTAGTTAATATTGGATCACCAAAAACGTTTGTTGAGTCTATTAAGCAAAAACAAAACTGTTTTTTTTTTATTTTAGACTTTAACATTTCATAATTTAATTCATTGATTGCTGGCTTCAAATGCTCAAATTCAAAGTAATATTTCTTGAAATCAATCATTTGTTCCTCTGCAAAAAATTACTTCCCAATGCCTGATTTAAATATTTTCAGTATCTCCCATATCATATAACATTGAGTCTTCTCAAATAATGTCTTGATTTCATTGCTACCAACCTAAACTTGTTTACTCAACTCAAGCATCATTTGCAGATAAATCTCAGACATTTTGATCATTCACAGATTTGCACAAATCTTTTTCATTTGAGTCCAATTTTTATAATACACAAATTAAAAACATGCTGAAAATGTGGCTCATTTCTTCTGTTGTCAATATTAAAATTAATAAACAAAAATACACCAAAATCTGAACATAAAAAAGCACTGATATGATAGTTGTCACAACAGAATAAAAACAAAAAAATATTCTTTTTGGAAAACTAAATTCCCTTAAAACAATCTATCAACAAAAACAGAAATGTTTTGGCTACCACAATACTTATATGCATATATTTTCCTTTTTACATGGTTCTAGATATTTTTCTCTCAAAATCTTTCATAATTGTGAAAGAAAGCAAATTAAAAAAAATTGTTTTTGAAAGCCTGAATAGAATAGAAATTTTGTCAAATGACATTATACATTTTCTTAAATTAATTTTGAAAAGTTTGCAAAAACTTTGAGATTCACACATTTTAAAAGCAAGTCTGACTTGGAATATAAAGTGTCATTATGGAAGACATGACAGTTTTGTATAGAAAATTAAAATCCTCATTTTATGAAAAAGATATTAATTTGTATAATGCTAAGATTCCTCTTTTTGCTGGCATTGTCAGTTTGCCTTTAAATAATTATTTACTATTAATTAAAAAAATATCTTATAAATAAAGACAGGCATATTAAGGCATACTTAAAGAAGTAGAGAAAAATCATAACTACTGAAGCTGGTGCAAAAAAATGAAACACACAGAGGCAAGAGAAAAAAGAAAATATAGACTGAGCTAAAAATTAGGTTTCATGTCTCATTCATTGAAGTTCAATCAAAGTAAATCAATAAAATTCTTGTGCATGTGGATTAAAAAAAAAACACATGTAAAGGAAATACACCTGTCTCAAGAATAAGATGAATATACTTTTTCATAAGCAGATTAAGTCCACAGAATCACTCCTTCTGTTTACACAGGAATGGTTGTTTTGTTTTAATAAATCTGCACAGGACTGAAAATGTGTCCATACAGAAAAATGCAGCACAAATATCAGTACACTTATGCAAATCATCTAGTTGACCCTTTATAATAAATGACAAGAAAATGTTAATTTTCTTCTCTAGATGTTGGGTTATCCTACATATATAGTCAGCATTGCATTGACATTTAAATTCATACATAACTGAGCTAGTTTTAAAGATATGCAAGACATTTTTTGAATTGATCTCACCATAAATCAAGAGCACATATTATGTGAATTTGCCAAGAAAAAACCATGTCTAACACAAGTCAAGATTTATTAAATCTCACAACAACATTGCCTAGCTTTTTGAAACTATGGGATCAAATATGGATCAAAATCCAACAGAATGATAGAATAAGGAACAAATAGGAAACATTTATAAATCTAGCATGTTTTGCATTTATTAAAGTTTCATCAGAGAATGATATATGGAGAAAAGAAAAGAGAAAACTTCTTGTATTTTTAATTTTTGCATTGTTTATTTCTCAAGCAAATTTCACATGCATTTGTCTTGTCAGTGTTCATGTTTAAATTTATGTAAGTGTATCATGATTCTAGTTTGTTTATATGGGATTTGGATGATAATATATATGTGTGTGTGTGTGTGTGTGTGTCTTGTAGGCATTTTTATTTATGTATGATACTTGTCTGCATGTTGATTTGTGGACATTTTTATCTAATACCATTTGTAGTGGTGGTAGTAGTAGGTAGACATATTTTCAATTCTTTAAGTATGAATTTCATAAAAGTTGATGATATAGTATACTTGATAGGTATTTATGGGTGGTAAAATATTTATCAGAATCCCTCAAAGTATTTCCTATGTAAATAATTATGTTCTTTTTTAATTAGAGTGCATTATGGAACTATGAAATCTTCACATTAATGCAAGATTGTACCACATTCAGAGGGAAGCCATTATCACCAAATCTTATTATTCTAATGGTTTCTAGTTCTTGTTCTAATTTATTCGTAGAACAGCTCAACAAAGTCTGATGAACTAAAGACATTACAATATTAATTTTATACCATATGGGACAAAATGAATCCCATTGAGTATACAATTCCATACAATCCAATACACAGACATGAAAAAAGTAGAATATTGCCTTTGAACTATAACAACCAATAACAGTAGAGCACCATTGCTCTTCTTTTCAAAAGTGAAATGGAGAGCTGAATGCAAACCATTCAAAATTTGATAAAACGTCTCCACCTCACCATTGAACACACAAAAAGTGTCATCAATATAATGCACATAGCAGTTGGATTGACTGACCCCACTGGATTGGTGTACTCTACAAGACCGGCCGTTGGTCCTGTTCTAGTCCAGTATTACAGGTTCAATCAAAGTCTCCGGTTCACAATGTTGATTCGATTCCATTTTCCAGCCACATTGTGTTTTTTTTTATTCTAGAGAGCAATTAACAAATTGTAGATCCCAGAAGATTCAGCTGGTCTACCTGCAAGTTCGTTGAGGTGAGAATTGGGCCAAGCAGAAAAATCAAATATGAACAAGACGATTCAAGTCCAAAGAAAAATTTATATATATGTATATAAGGAAGAAATTGGTACAAAAAGAATAATGCTTCTTTTACAAGAAAGTAGTCTATATGAAATAAAGTCCCTAAAACAAAAACAAATATTGCAAATAATTCTGAAAGGAGAGAAGTAGTTTTGGGGTTCACCCATTTTCTTCTTAGTGAAATAATTATGGCAACTACTATCAGGATATAAGAGGGTTCGCTGGCAGTATTGCGCCAATATTGCAGATAACTTGAGTACACTTCCTCCATTATTACAGCAGCAAGCAGACACTTTCACTCTCACTGCCTATCTCTCTCTTTCTCTGGTTGACTGCTTGGCAACTCACTTCACCCAGCTCCAATTCCAACTTCAACTGTTTATTTTCACACAAACATGCACTTAAATAAATGCAGTGGTAACAACAAAACCCCAGGGTGTTGGTAAACTTAGAATACAAGCTGATTACTGACCTCTCCCACTTCATGATTTGAACAGTCTCTTCTTCTCAATTCATATTCTATAGTTCATATAAACACTATTGTTTTGACATTTTATATTAATAATTCTGACAAAACAAAGATTCTCTGGGCACAAACCTCACCACAGATTATTTTTCTCATCTATAAACAATTCTATATTACTATAATTATTAATATTTCAAGGGTGACCATTGCTCTCTGCCAAACATTAGCAAACAAATTTTGTTTATAAAATCCTACAACTATGTTAGTCATCACCAATCCTAAAGGGCTACCCATTGATATCCCATCAATTTGTCTGTGCATCTCATTGTTGAAACTAAATTCAACAGATATGGTAGCAAACTTAAGCTCAATACAGTTTTGGAAATACAAAGGTACAGAGCATCTGCACAGATGTCTATTATTTCCTGAAGTGGAACACAAGTAAATACATTGCTAATATGAAAAGAATGCATAAAATTTTCATCAGACTTAAAAGGGCAATTTTGTATTCAGTTAGCAAATGTAAATAAATCCTTAATAAAGTATTTTGAATACATATTCAACACAGGTTTTATTTATTCAGCTAATCATTTTGCCAACTTATGGTGGACAGACCTAATCATCAATAAAATAGAACAAACTGGGACATTATTCATATGGGTCTTAGGTAATCAATATAGCCAAGACTGCAACAAACTAACCAGCCTGACAACCTGGCAAATATCTACTGGGAGATTTTCTTTTACTAATTTGAGCAGATGTTTCTCGAAATTAAGCTCAGAATGCTTAGTTTTATCAAAAGAGTCAACCGGCTCTAATTTAATTAATTTCTCATCACTCAATATTTGACACCACCTTATTGACATAAAAAAAATTGGTTTAAAATTACCACCTCTGATCCTTTGTCAAGTTAAGCAATCACAATATATTTATTGCAAAAAACTTTTTAGTACCCATAAACTATGTAGGACAACTCAACTTCTAGAAAAGAGAATTAATCAACATGATAATTTGCATAGGTATACCAAGATTTCAGGGTTTAATACAAAAAAATTGAGTTTGTGCATCATCCTTCTGTATGGATAGATTTTCAGAAATATGCAGATCACAGTCTAGTTACCAGCTGAAAGTCCTTGAAACAGTCTTTATTAAAACAATTTACAGTATTCATACCAATTTCGGCAGCATGAAATCTTTTTCTTGAAATGATCTCCAGATATCTTAGCACTTTGCAAAACTAATTTAAATACTTCTATCACTACCAACGGCAAGGGAATTGTCTCTTGAGTCATCAGATGATTCTTTCATGTGCATTTGACTTTTGTTATTCCACTCTGTTAGCATTTTCCTTTATCACTCTTTCTTTTCAGGACTGTAACATATTAGACAAAATATCTCTCTACATTCATCTGCAAACATTTTGGTTTTGTGATTTTAATACTCATGACATCAAGTGGCTTAATCATTCTAATGTTACTGGTATTCAGACTTTCAATTTTTCCATTGCTCAGTCTTTCAGTCAAATAGTGTATTTCCCTAATAATTCTGATCAACATGCTTCTTTACTTGCCTCTTCTCCTAGCTCTTGTCAAGCATTACAACTATGTCATTTTGGTAATTTGGATCATGCTGTAGTATCTGTTGATATTTCTTTTGAGTTACCAATCAGACTGAAACCTCACATTCACAAGACTTTTGTTACCAGTGTACTGATTGGGATTCATTTCACGACTTTCTTTAGATCCCTTGAAGTGAAATGTTTAACCTTCCTATTGAGAATTGTACCATTGGAGTTTCTTCTTAGGTTAAAGCTGGCATTGCTGTTTTTGTACTGTCTCAGAAATACTAGATGAAACCACAATATTCTCCTTGGTTCACATCTGCCTGTTCAGCTGCTATAGCCGCACTGGAAGCAATTTTTCTGGCTGTACCAGTGTGATAGTTCTGATCACAAGACCTCTTTGTATCTGCTGGTAATAATTGCAAATGTGTCCTCAAAGAGGCTAAGTCTTTACTGGCAGAATGAGGTACTGTATATCCTCTAACAAGTTTGGTTCTCATGACTTCTGGTGGCTCTGTAATACTGTATTAAATAAGAGCAACTGCTGATATATTCACGATTATTGCTGAAAAAGTCTATCAAGCATTAGATAAGAATGGTGAAGTAGTAGGCTGTTGCATTGGATATCTTGAAGCTATCTGACAGGCTTTGGCATGCTGATCTTCTTCACAAGTTAAAAGCTTATGGTATTTCTGGACACATTTTTGAACTGATTTAATCTTTCTTATCAAACTGTAAAATGAATGTTATCTTGAATAGTCACTCTAGATTTTTTGCATTAAGGCAGGTGTCATCCAGGGCTCTTTCCTTGAACCTACATTGTTCCTAATTTTTATTAAAAAAATTTATACTCAGAATTGTTTTATCATGTAATTTTTATCTAGTTTCCAGACAAATGCTGAGGTACTAAATTAAATAATATATCAAAGAAACAAATGCTAAATGTCTCTTAAAATGCACTTTTTACACACTCATCTCAATTTTATTCTGTCATGGATCTGGGAACTATAAGTGATTGATATGGTGAAAGGTTGCATCAGATTATATGTGCTGGAGCCGATATATTATGGCCAATTTCTGATGGCATCCGTTCTCAACTCAGTATCTATATTGATGACACAATTATTTACTTGTTTTAATAGTGAGTCTGATAAGATCAAATTGATCCCAAAAATTACCTACAATCTTTTATTAACTGGAGCAAGGAATAGCTTCTTAATTTGAACATCTCCAAAATTAAACTGCTCTTTTTTAATTGTCTAAGGATACTCTTCTTGCCTTCCATCAGCATGACCGATGCTAACCTCCAAGTGAGTGACTCATTGCACCTTCTTGCACTAACATTTTCTGCTGACATAAAGTGGAAAGATACTATTGAATCAATTGCTAGGTCTGCTGCTAGTGAAGTTGTTTCACTGTGTTGTCCGTCCTGGGTATGACGTTAAACTGCATCCGAGCCCTGGGTAAGACAAACTACATCCAACAGCAAGGCCTCTGATCAGGAGGTTTTGAGGAGCGTGGAACCACCTCTTAATTGCTGATGTTCCCAGGTCCACCCTGACCCGGGGTGGTAGCACCTGTTAGGGTCCCAACTATGGGAAAATAGTGAAATCCCAAGGTGTGTCCACGTCCTGGGTATGACGATAAACTACGTCCAACCAAAAGGCCGTCGATCCGATCAATCGGTTAGTCATGTCATGCCCCATCACATCTAACCCATCCCAAAACAACTACAACTTACAATTAACTTTCCCTCCCAAACCCTACACTAAATATACTAACACCTTACCCCTAAAATGTGATGGGAAACAATGATGTTGCCAGCTATACGTTTTTGAAACAATGATGTTGCCAGCTATACGTTTTTGATATATCTAATAAATACTGGATCTGGCATTAAATAACCTATAGTGGTTGATATGCCATAAAACCCCAAACAAACAAAATCACTGTGTTGTGCTAGACAATTTTTTTTTCACCAGAATCTATCTGACACACTTAAGTCTACCATTCATTGAATACAACTGTCACATTTGATCTGATGCTTTTGCTATAAATTTAGCAATTCTTGATAAAATATAAAGCAGAATCTGCAATGTTATTGGTCCTGACATGGCATCTTAATTTCAGTCACTTTCCCACTGTTGTAACATAGCTTCCTTGTGCTTTATTCTTGTGGAAACAGAAGTGGTTGTGTAGACACAATGCGATCTGCTTATGATTTGTATATTCATCTCAATAATATTTAAAACAAGTGTATTTTCTTTCTATGTTTAAAAGAAAAAAAAAATTGGTGTGCACAGGAATTTTATTGATTTACCTCAATCAGGCTCTGATGAATGAGGCATAAAACCTGTTAACTCATTCTAATTTTTTCACTCTTTCATACTAGCTTCATGATTTTCTTTATATTTGACATTTTTAATTATGTCATCTGTACTGCAAACAAGATCTTTTTTCACATTGATAAAAACAAAACTTTATGCTAAATGTGTATAAAACTTTTACATTGAAAGATTTTTATTACACTTTTCATGTGCACCTCACCATCAAATAATGGTTAGTGAGCAAGTCTTGCATACCATTACGACTGAAGTGAGATCAATTCTTACTGCGTACCTCACGCTTATGACTTTGTACCAAAACTAAGCTTAGTAAGTAACTTTTCTTTTTTTATATTTGTTAGGAGTACTTTTAGTATTCCTCCAGTGCAGGTTTTACAAGAAATCTTCACATCAACTTCAACATCCCACATTTCATTTTATGAATTTCTTATGGCTCTGGCAAGAAATGAAATGCTAAATACTACATTAGGTAAGTTTAATTATCAATTTTACTTTCAGATTAATATTTCAATTTTAAAGGAAAATATTCTGTATATAAGAAAAGTTACCTTTAATATTCAATATTAAAAGGGAATCTCCAGAGATTTACAATAACTTCCATTTTATATCTTGTTTCTAATGTAGGGAAATATGAATAGCTTGATTCCTTATCTTCAGTTTAAATAAGATTCAAAGGATCTGCAGATGAAATGCTAGTAGGATGATCAGAAGAAGAAACACCAATCAACACAACTCTTTTACAAATATATGAACATTTTTAAAAGGGTCTTTAGATATTGGTGTTTAAAAAAGAAAAGCATGTTCAAGAACTCTTTTTTACAATATTCTATGCAATTGTGTGTGTGAATATATATATATTAAGAAAACTAATAACAAAATGGGAAAAATCTTTTTTGTGACACATTTCAACTTTTAGGATTTCACTGGACAAAAATGCTATTTATGCAGATGTAATTGCAGGGGAGGGGATGCTTAAATTTTACACTTTTAAATTAAATTTTTTTCTTGAGTGTGTTTGGGCATATAGTCTGAAAAAAAAAAAAATTAAAGTTTAAAATTTGTGTGACCCCCCACCTCTCCTTCATGCACATATATAGTTACAGCAATATAAACATCACTTTAGTCCAATGAAGTCCTAAAGGATGAAACACATTAAACAAAAAAGATTTTCCCACTTTTTCTAATATCATTCTAGTATATAAAAATTTATATATCATTTTCTCATATTATATATATATATATATATATATATATTATATGAGTGCTGACAATTTATAAAGGGATACTACTCTTACCCTACTTGCAAAATTGACTCAGCAAAATTTTCCTACCATGATTTCTCTGCAATTTCTAATCTCAGAAATTAGCTGCTGCATTCACTGACAGTAACTGGAATTCTAATGTGGACATGTGAATATTTTAATTTTCTATCTGGTCACATGGATACACATCATCACAAGTAACAAAGTCATACATCAGCATTACACAAAGTGTATAACCATCTTAGTTGCACTCCAAGTTGAATCAGAAAAAGATTTTGTTAGTAAGATAAGCAAAGTATTGTTCTGTGAAAATTGTTTCATAAAAACAGTTTTCTGTCAAAGCATACTGCATGTAATTACAAAACTGATGTAACTGCAACAAAATGCCAACACAGATGACTCATGAAAAACAACTGCAATTGAAATGCAAAGTTTGGTCTTCCTAGCTCAGCTTTTTGGCACTTTCTAAACTTCCTGAATGATGTCTTGAAATAAGGAGTCAAAAATGCAACTCTTCATTTCAAAAGTGACAACTATGACAAAGGAATCTCAAATTGCCGAAAGCAAATATTCTTCTAGGTTACTTTCTTAAAAAAGAAAGTATTACTGACTATACAAAATGTTTGTAAACTTTAAATTTGCCTTAATGAGAAAAGATTTAAATTTCAAATAAATAAGTTACTTTTTTAAAAAGGCTAAAATTTAAAAAAAATCATAATTTTTCTTGTTCTTTAAAGGAGGCTTACCAAGTAAATCCAAAGTGTTTGACACAAGAAAAGTGTAAAATTTTGTAAGTATTTGATTATTGTTGTTTGAGTGATTTATTAATAACTATAGAAGTATAGAAAAAAATCAATTTTTCTTTTTTTCAAAATTTGGTAGAAGATAGGGAAACAGAAAAGTTCTTACTCTGACCAAGAAGAGATTTTTAAAAAAAATAATATATCTGCTTGGAGCTGTCTAGATTTTGAAAGTGCATCAGGCTAAGTTTTCATTACTATATATATATATATATATATATATATATATATATATATATATATATATATATTTAAATTGTGTGTATTTAGGCAGAATTTTTTCATTAATACATGTTTCATTAAATAATATAGATAAGTGTTGTCTATATATTTTATGTAAGTTTTTTTCATATAGTCTGATAAGCTTAATAGCATTATCATTAAACAATGAAAGAAAATCACAATATTGATACATTTTTTTTAATCCAATCTAAGCTTTCGGCTTACATAAGCCATTATCAAAGATGACAATTACACAATATATTTAAGCAATACACAAACAAGAAATTGGTCATGAGTGACGTCATGAGCTGTTGTGCAATTTTCGCTTTCAGCGTTTTATATGCACGTGTTTATCGTTGCTTGGAAATCATCCATGTAAACAAACAAGACTACCATCAATTTCTTGTTCGTGTATTGCTTAAATATATTGTGTAATTGTCATCTTTGATAATGGCTTATGTAAGCCGAAAGCTTAGATTGGATTAAAAAAAATATGTATCAATATTGTGATTTTCTTTCATTGTTTAATGATAATGTTATTAAGTTTATCAGACTATATGAAAAAAAACTTACATAAAATATATAGACAACACTTATCTATATTATTTAATGAAACATGTATTAATATATATTATATATATATATATATATAAGAAATATAGTCTTAAAGTGTGCTATATTTATGGGATAAAGTGCTCAATATCAGAGATAGAGCATGTGTAAATATATATATGTATATATATATATATATATATATACACACACAAATAAATAAAAGGTTTATCACTTAACTGATTGATGTCACCCTCAGCATCCCACTTTAGAGCTTCAGAGACAGACATGCCCATCCACTTGATCATCAGCAAGTGACTTTAGATACATTCTTGATGATTTTTTTTTTTTTTTATATATGCACTTATCATTGGTGCAAGATTTTTCTTTTTATATTGTGTGTGCATGCATTCATGTACACATGTAGAATGTCATGAATTATTTGTCCTTTTCATTGGTCTCCACCCCGACATACATACGCGCTATACAATCACTCTTTAACCTCTCCTCTTTCTTCTTTTCTTTCAATTGTTGCTATTTGGCTTCCAGTTTTTCTAGACAGGCTGTCATTTTTACTTTTTGAGCATTCTAGTCTTTTCTTGAGTTAGAAAAATTTTATTTTATTTTTTACATAATTAATTTTTAATGCTTAAATGATAAACTATCTGACTTGTTTGTATCTTAAGTACTATTAGGGTATTAATTATAAGACATTAGGTTTATAATTAAATTTTTATTTATTATTGTTCAAATTTGCATGCATGTCTGTATTCATACATTTATGCACTCCCACATATGTATACATGCATATATGTATATAGATATACACACATGCACATACTTATACCTTTGTATACAGACTTGTGTCTGTACTTTGTTATTAATATATAAACTAGTTCATAAATGATAGTGTTTTTTTCCATATTTTTAGGGTATTAATTATGGTTGGTTGGGTTTATGGAGTATTTTATTTGATGTTTGAATATATGTATATAGAGTATATAATATATACTCCACATGCACATATATATTTTTAAATAATGTATATGTAGTAAATTAAATATTTTATAGCTAGTAATTTATTTGTTTTTTCCTTGGTGTTATATAATTATGAAAGGTTAGGTTTGTTACAGAAACAGACATATTGATGTGTATATTTAATATTTGTTTATTTATTTTTTTATAATTTATATTTATTTTAGTTACAGTTTAGATAACATAGTAATTATGTATATGTCTACATTTACCCATTATTTCAGTTTAAGAGTTTTGGTTTCTAAAACTAATTATTGCTAATTTTCCTCTCTCTCTCTCTCTCTATATATATATATATATATATATGATAGAAATTATTAGGAGGATTTGATAATTATAGTTAAGTAATTCATAGAGTCTGAAACCTCAACAGAATGCAGAAAGCACTGGACGGCCATTTCGTCCTATATTTGGGACTCATCAGCAGTGCGCATCCACTACCGAGAATTGAAACCCTGACAGTTAGGTTGTCAAGCAAGTATACCAACTGTTCCAACAGGCTTGGTGACGAAGAGATAGCAAATCAGACTCAATATAGCACTGCTCGCTCACATATTCCGTGGTGAAACTCTACTGAGATTCTCTCTAACCATATGACTGTGCCCCCTGGAGGCCTGTTGGAACAGTTGGTATGATATTTGCTTGACAACCTAACTGTCAGGGTTTCAATTCTCGGTAGTGGATGCACACTGCTGATGAGTCCCAAATATAGGACGAAACGGTCATCTAGTGCTTTCTGCATTCTGTTGAGGTTTCAGACTCAATGAATTACTTATATATATAGTACAGGTAATAATCTGTTGGTATATAATCCAAGTGAATCCTAATAATATAAAATATTAAAACTGAAGCACAAAAAGAGCTCAATGTATTTATTATAACAGCACATACAAGTTACATAAGAGAGAAATCCAAAATTACTTTGGGAGAATAGCTATTTCAACTAATGTTAAAATGTTAGCATTTTTCAACTCAAATGGTGTGTAGATACAAAGTACGAAACTTAAAAATTAAACTTTTCAAAGTTGTCCAGTCAAAGGAAAATGCAGAGCTTCGAAGTTTATTTACCAAGCAACCATTTATCCCCACAAAAATAAGTTAAATCACAATGTTTACATTGGAATTTCTGCGGGGGAATGGAAACAAAGACTTTATGCCCATAGGCACTCTTTTTCCAACCCAAAATGAAAATACCAAACTGCTCTTTCTAAAAGATTTTGGGAATTGAGGGAGAAATATCTGAACCATCAGATTGACTGAAAAATTATAGGTTTTGCTTATACTCCTAATAATTTTAAGAGTAGATGTAACCTATGTTTAAAAGATAATAATAGAATAATAAAATTCAATAATCAAAGGATACTACTAAACCAAAGGAATAGGAATAGGTTTAAACTTATCTAATATTTTATTGATTTTACTTAATCATTACTAATCTAACCCATCTAATATCATACCTTTTACTTAGTTATTTCTACATCTTATATTCTCCATTTCAATCCTATCTGATAACCATCCAGTACTAACTTCCTTTTTATTTTTTAAAAGGTTTTTTATTTTTTTATTGTGTATGGTCAGTAATTTAACTTTCTTTAAAATGGTACATATTAAATTTTTTCCTTATTTCTTATCATAATTTTTTCTTCTTTTTTTTTTATTTCATTTTTTTTACTTTTTTGTTTTACAAAAAAAAAATTTTACTTCCTTTAAATGCTTATAAAGGGTTTATTTTTTAATTATTCATTCTTAATTATTTTTAGATTTTACATGAATATTTTTTAAATTTTGAAAAAATTTTTTATAAATTTAAATTTTCCTTAAAATATTTAATTGTTCTTAACTTTTCTTAATATAAATTGTCTAATTAAGATCTATTGTTAATCTTATATTATTTACTAGCATATTTTTGGTAATTTTTAAAAGGAAAAATATTAAAATATTTTTTGTTTCATAACTAATAATTTATTATTTTCTTTTTTTAAATTGTTTGAACTTGATTTTTTTTAACTTGTTTTTAAAATTTTTCCTTCCATTATTAAATTTTTCCTGCCATTATTTAATTTCCCTTCAAATTTTTTTTTATAACCCCTACTTGGGGTCTTCAAATTAAAAATCCAGGTCAAGGTCATTATTAACCTTTTTTCCATTTAAGCCAGACAATATCTGCCTCCCCTTTCCGCTATACTGGTGTTGTTTGGTTAACTCAATGTCTAGGTTTTCAACAGTGGCTTCTTCCCTTTTTTTTTTTTTAAAATGTTTAATCTTTAAGTTTCTGACTTTGTATCTATACACCATTTGAGTTAATGTTAGTTGAAATAGCTATTCTCCTGAGGTCATTTTGTATTTCTCTATTATGTAATATATATATATATATATATATAAATATATATATAAATAAATAAATAAATAAAATTTCCAAGAGGATAGAATCCAGGTAGAACTCAATGCCCAGGACAAAGTAAGAATCTAATAA